>CABHPR010122259.1:8703-30256 GCA_902168415.1 Peromyscus melanophrys | reverse complement strand
TGTGTGTGTGTGTGTGTGTGTGTGTGTGTGTGTGTGTGTGTGTGTGTGACTTACCCATTCCCAATTCATAGCCTGCTCTTGATACACAGACCTGGAAGTAGAAATGTCCGCACCCTCCTCATAGCTGTCATAATGTTCCCTACCCTTCCCAAGACAGCCCTTCCCTCCTTCTTAGGGCTCTCTGGGGCTAAGATGTCCTGGGCTGCCTCGGATCTCTGGATATCACAAGTGTCTGCATCAAGAGCCTGCTGTGAGCCAACTAACGTCCCTAACAGCTGAAACCTTGACTTTGCTTGGATCTTGTTCTCAGCTCTTCTAGTCTCATTTAACGATACCAGGACTGAACATGTCCAAAATTAAAAAAATATGGAAGGAAGGAAGGAAGGAAGGAAGGAAGGAAGGAAGGAAGGAAGGAAGGAAGGAGAGAAAGAGAGAGAGAGAGAGAGAGAGAGAGAGAGAGAGAGAGAGAGAGAAAAAGAGAAAAAGAAAGAAATGAGAAAGAAGGGGGCAGTGAAATTTAACTTCTCTCCAACCAAAAATCTACAGTTAATTCTATAAGAAACAGGCAGTAGTGGTTATAACTCATAAATATAACTCTGAAATATATGTTTAAAATACAACTGTTTGATAAGCTCAGTTGTAATATTATGGGGGGGGTGATATATGAAAACGTGTGTACATGGATTCATGCTCCTGTAAGTCCTCAGTGAGAGGGGCACATTGGGTGTCCTGCTCTGTCACTCTCCACCTCATTCCCTTGAGATGGGGTCTCTCACTGAACCTGGAGCTAGGCTGGTGGTCAGCGAGCCCCAGGGGTCCTTCTGCCTCTGCCTCTGCCCCCAATGCTCCGATTCCAGGTGCACAGGACCAAGCCCGGGTCTTTATGTGGGTGCTGAGGATCTAAACTCAAGTCCTCACTCAAGCCCAGCAAGCGTTCTTCACTGAGCCTTCCCCACACATAATGTCCTCATTTCTAGTTCCCTTTTAACGTTCCCGTGGTGAAGGCTATGTGCTTACTCGGTGTAGAAATCTCTCAGGGTTTTTGTTAAGTTGGACATTTTCTAAGAACTAGAGAAAAATTCGACTATTTGTAAGGTTTCTTATTGTCATTTTAGTCCTATGACTGGAGACTATGTCTTAGAGGGGGTATCAGATTCTCAAACCAATGCCAGAACTAGCAAACTCCTTGTGCCTGATCACCATGGAACAGGGAAGATACCCAAGAAAGGCAGGGTGGACTGGGGATGGAGCCCAATTGCTGGAGTGCTTGTCTACTGTGCATAAAGCTCTGGGTTCATTCCCATCTGGTTGGGTGTGGTGACATACACCTGTAACTCTAGCATGTTGAGAGAGAAGGTTCAAGGTTATCTCCAGCTACATAAAACGTTTTATGCCATCCTGATTTACATGAGACTCTGCGGTCCCCCTGCCCCTCCCCCACACACTTCCCCTTCCCCCAACAACAACAACAAAAAGCCAAAATGGCTGCACAGAGGACTTGTAACTAGGCTTTCACTGCACAAGAACTTATTCTTTTTTTTTTTTAAAGATTTATTTTTATTTATTATGTATACAGAAAAGGGCGCCAGATCTCATTACAGATGGTTTGTGAGCCACCATGTGGTTGCTGGGAATTGAACTCAGGACCTCTGGAAGAGCAGTCAGTGCTCTTAACCTCTGAGCCATCTCTCCAGCCCCAAGAACTTATTCTTTTCTTCCCTTCAAATGACAGATTTAAACTTTTTAATTGCATTTATTTACTGTGTGTGTGTGTGTGTGTGTGTGTGTGTGTGTGTGTGCGCGCGCGCGCGCGCCTGTGTGGAGGCAGAGATTAACTTGTGAGAATTAGTTTTCTCCTTCCACCACGTGGCTTCTAGTAATTGGACTCGGGTTACAGCCTCAGCCTGATCCACAAACGCCTTTTCCTGCTGAACCATCTCATTGGCCCTGCACAGATAAGCTTTATACTACAGCTGGAAGTCACAAAGATGAAGTCCGAAAAAAAGATAAGACTCCTAAAAGTGGCACAACATGGGATGGAGAGATGCTTTGGCAGTGAAGAGCCCTCGATGCTTTTGCAGAGATCCACATGATCGCTCATAACCATCCTAACTCCAGTGGCAGAGAACCTGATGCCCTCTTCTGGCTTCTCTAGGTACTGCATGCACAGGATGCACATACAAGTATGCAAGCAAAACACTTAGATAAAAACAAACACGTATTTTTTTAAAAAAGGTTTCAGAATGGCTAGAACCTAGGGAAGGGCCAGACCTTCTAAAATAAGTGTCTGAGGTGACAAAAACGTGGAACACTCAGTCCCAAATGGGATGTCTTCATCAAATCTCTCCCCTCAGGGTTCGAGGAACTCTGTGGAAGAGAAAGTGCAAAGATCGTGAGAGCTATTGCAGATGGAGGATGCTATGGAAACAACACCTTCTAGATACAACATGACTGATGTACATAAGTGCTGCAAAAATTCCTAAATGGTCTTAATAAGAACCTGGAGCCAGATACTGGGGTAAAAGCTGAAAGATCAGAGAAACAAAGGAACAAGCCACTAGAGAAACTTCTCACCACTACCAAATCCTCAGGCCGAAAGGAAGGCGAGATCCTGTCTCCACAAATCCTAAGACTGCAAGTCTCTGAGTCCTCAGTCAAAAAGTGCTTAGCTGAAAAGCTCTAGTTCCTGTCTCCTCGCGCCTTATATACCTTTCTCCACCCACCATTTCACTCCCGTCCTAGTGCTGGGATTGAAGGTGTGTGACTCCCAAGTACTGGGATTAAAGGCGTGTGCCACCACTGCCTGGCTCTGTTTCTCTCCTAACCTAAATCAATCACATGTAGTCCAGGGGGGCTTTGAACTCACAGAGATCCAGATGGATCTCTGCCTCCTGGGTGCTAGGATTAAAGGTGTGTGTGCCACCACTGCCTGACCTCTATGTTTAACCTAGTGGCTGCCTCTGTCCTCTGATCCTCAGGAAAGCTTTATTTGATACACAGTATATCACCACACATAAGAATTCACAGAGACTGAGGCAGCATGCACAGGGACTCCACAGGTCTAAGGATGAGGTCCCAGAGCTGAGAGAGAGAAATGGTAATAAGTTCCCATCCTTAACCCAGAAGAAGAACGGCTTGCAGTGGAAAACTTAGTTTTCTCCAGTGGAGTCTCACTGGGTAGACAAACCACACTTAAGGGCAGGTCCCATGCCTAGCAGTAGATGCAAACACAAAATGAACTCTGGTCATTTTGGAGGGGTTTGTCTCATAATACTTTGTCCGGGTGGTTGGTTTGTTTGTTTGCTTGTTTTTGATCTCACAGATCTTTTGCTCATATATCATTGTTTCTGGTTCTGTGGTTTTACGGGATTTCTCTCTGTGTGAATGTGTGTGTGTCTGTGTCTACGTGTGTTTCTTGTACTATTTCTTTTGGCTCTTTCTTCTGTTTGTTTGTTTTGCCCTATTCTGGTTTGTTTTTATAGTATATTGTTTTATTTTATTTTAGATGACTGTTTTCTAATGAGAGAGAGCAAGAAAGGGTGTGGATTTGGGGAGGTGGGGCGGTGGAGAGACGGGATCTGAGAGATGAGGGAGAGAAAACTAACCAGAATATATTTTTATGAAAAGAAATCTATTTTCAATTAAAAAAAATAAAACAAGCGGGACTTCTAAATCTACCTGAAAGAAGAGTGGAAGAGTCTCATCCCACCATTCTCACTAGAAGTGGAGGAGCCCAGCTAACAGCACATAGATCAGAACCACCCATGGCGACTGTACTTCAGGAAGTCTTGTCCTTGAGGAAGAAGGATTTTCAAATTGCAGATGGATTTTTAAACAATTAATGTGGATTTGGAGTTCTAATCTAGTACACACCTTGAAAATAAAAGCAATTATTGTAAATTGGTTTGGTCCCTGAGCTTGGATTCACAACCTTTTCCAAAACACTTAAAACAATTCTGATGTAATCTTAGAGTCACTGTTGACTGCATTTGGGGGAATTTATGAAGAATGTAATCTTAGAGTCATTGTTGACTGCATTTGGGGGAATTTATGAAGAATGGGAAAATGGCCAAAACCCAGAGACAAAAAAAAAAAAATCCTCCAAATTTTAAAAGAGTTTTAAGTCCCAAGCTAGTAAATGTGATACTATTTCCTGGAAATTCCAGCCTAGACTATTAAGTATCATTTATCTGCATTCTGAAAAGCTTATAGGGCCCATTGAAGCAGAGAGATTATTTTTTCAAATAATGTCAAACCAATAACATTCTTATTTTTAAAAAAGGTTAGCAAGTTGGTTAAGGGATTCACTCATTGCATCCACAAATACATATATATATATATATGTTGAGCTGGGTCCTATCTGCCAAGAACTCCTCTAAATACTGGGAACCTCAGCGAAAAGCGGAAACCTCTTGCCTTCAAGAAGCACAAGCTCTTGTAGCAAAACAGGAAGAAAAGTGGCCAGATGTGTCATTGCTAATAGTGACAAATGCTAGGAATAAAAACAAAGCAGGGCCAGAGGACAGACGCTGAGAGGTGGGATATGGAAAAGCTGCATTTTTTCTATACGCAACCCACGGGCGGTGGCTGCACGCCGCAAATGTAGCACAAGGCCGTGGATGCGATTGTGGGATGTCCGCTGATTGAATTCTTCAGCCCGACACTCAATAACTGACTGGGTTCGTTCAAGATCATAGGTCATATTGGTTCTGGTCCAGATTTGATCAACACTTGTCTTTATGGTTAGATGGGGCTGCCCAGACGCTATACCAAACACGCAGGGCAACAGGGAGGGTATGGTGGTGTAGGTAAGGAGTGAGTGACACTGAGAGAGGAGGCAGGTTCTCAGAAGGGCACCTGGGAGACTGGGGAGATGGCTCGCTGTGTAGTGTTTGCTGCTCAAGCAGAAGGTCCTGAGTCTGGGTCCCCAGCACCCACATGAAAGCTGGGTGTGGCCGTGTGTACCTGTAATCCCAGGCTGCGGAGACAGAAAGGTGTAGCCGGAGCTCACTGGCCGGCTGTTGAAGCCAAATCACTGTGTTCTGGGTCCAGTGAGAGATCTTGTCTCAGAAAGTGAGGTGGCAGACTGCGTGTGGGGGCACAAGCCTTTAACCCCACGCTGGGGAGGCAGGAACAGGCAGATCTCCAGGAACTCCCTGATAGACTGGTAAGTCGAGGCCAGCAAGGAGTGCATAGTGAGACACTTTCTCAAGTGAAAAAAAAAAGAATGCTAAAATGGAGAGCAATATTGGAAGACACCTGACACCAACCTAAGGCCTCCACATTCACACACATGAACACACACCACCACCACCACCACCACCACCACCACCACCACCAACAACAACAACAACAACAACAACAACAACTACAGCAGCTCAAACCCTTCCAATGTTAATATTTCAACAAGCAGTTCTCAAACTCCCTGTCACTGCTAAGTTTGAAATGAACCAAAACAGCAGCTTAAGGGTTTCCAACTGTCCCCCAATCCCCGGGGGAAACTGACGGCAGCAAATGCTGTCCTTTGTTCCTTCCTGGCCCCAAACAAACAAAAGCTAAAAGGTAAACTTTCAGGATAATAAATTTGCTTGGCTATCTCCTATCTTAAACACCCATACTGAGTTTGGGCCATACAAAACAGCCTTTAATTAGCCTAAAGTTAAAAGCCAACAGTAAGGGGATGTGGTAAAGTATTTTCGGCCAGTAGGTCACATCAACTGGGAAGAAAACAGTTTTTGTGCCCACCCCAATAAAAGTCTCAGTGGACAAAGACTTCTGTGAGACGGTTCCCTGTTATTCTCCCAGGTCGCCTGCCTCTGTCCTTCCTGACAAACACACTGTCCTCTGCACTCTAGGCTCATCCAAAGCTCGCTTAGCCTCTCCTCTGCTCTCCTTAGGCTTTTGTCTAGCAAGAAGCTCTAGGGAAGATATTCCTAACCTCAGGCCACCTCCCCCAAAGACTGACTAACAGCATTGGTGTAAGATCGGTAGATATTGGCTGGGCATGTTTGTGCATGCCTTTAACCCGGAAGTAGAGATAGGTGGATCTCTGTGGGTTTAAAACCATCCTGGTTAGTGAGTTCCAGGTGTTGAATTGGCACAGGCTAGACATAAAAGCAATAGAATGTGGCTGAGTAATGCCAGATCAACATAATGAGAAAAGATCATTCTTTTTAGGACATGAATTGTGGTAACTGGACATCAGCACACAAAATTCTGAAGCTGTGTTCTAACCTCACACCATAGATACAAAGTAGCTCAAAGTAGATCGTGGACCTAAACAAGGAAAAAACTGTAGAAGATATCATAAGAATATCTTTGAGGTCTTATGCTAAGCAATGATTTCTTACACATGGCACCAAAATACAATAAAAAAAATAAACTGGACTTCAAAAAAAAAAAGAAAAAGAAAAGTTCTTAAGCTGGGTAGTGGTGTCACACTCCTTTAATCCCAGCACTTGGGAGGCAGAGGCGAGATCTCTAAGTTTGAGACCAGCCTGGTCTACAGAGTGAGTTCCAGGACACCCAGAGCCACACAGAGAAACCCTGTCTCAAAAACCAAACCAAAAATAAAATTAAAAACTTCTATATTTCCAAGGAAACAATCAATAGAGTAAAAGAAAATCCATGGAATGGGAGAGATACATTGAAATTATGAAATTTCTGGACATAAAGGATTTGTACAGAGATTATGTAAAGTAGGCCAGTGAAATGGCTTAGTGTACAGAGGTGCTTGCTGCCAAGGCCAATGTTTTGAGTCTGATCCCTGGGACCCACAAGGTGGAAAGAGAGAACCAATTCCCTTGGATTGTCCTCTGACATTCACACATGAACACAGTAGAACGTGTGCAACACACACACACACACACACACACACACACACACACACACACAATAAGTAAATGCAATTTAGAAACTAAAATGAAGTTCCTTTTAATAGTGAACAGTTACATCAAGGCAGTAAGAGAATCCAATTTAAAAATGGGCGACGGATTCTATTGGGCATTTCTTGAAGACGCAATACAGCTAGAGTTGTGTAAACAGATGTCAAGATCAGTGACTAGGGAAATGAAAGCAAAACCACAGTACTCCAACTCCTAGACACCGACCTTTGAGTATACTATCACCCTCCTTTTCTTGTGCACAGCATCCCCTCTGAAGCATTCTCCTCTCCCCTCACTCTTCTAGCTTACTCCTGTTTGTCATTCAGAGCTGTCTCTTGAGACCCTTCTTCCTGGAAACTTCCCCTGACTTCATTCCCACTTTTCATTTAATTTCTTCTGGATTTCTCCTTCCCCGGGATCCCAGAACATCTGTGTTGACCTTGGTGATGACCTTTAGCATGTTATGTTGCAATCTCACATAGGCAGACACACGCTCCTGGCTAAGAGTCATCATCTCTGGACAGACTGATTCATTCCGAGTCTCCCATACCCAGCATGTGGAATGACAGACAGGAAGTGACCAGCAAACGATTTGTCTGTGATTTACAGAGACACTAATCTGACCAAAATCATAGACAACGAAATTGGCACAAAAACAAAACAAAAATATTGATTGCATTACAAATATCAAATGAAGAAAGGATGCCATGGACCTTACAAAGTAAAAGTCATCAGAATGACTCCCAGGAAAGGAGAAGTATGGCAGGAGGTAATGGAAGGCTCAAGGCAGAGAACAGAATGTGAAGGACCTGGATTCCATCGCTTGCAAAGAAAAGATAAACAACTGGGCATGTTTTTGCCCTCTAGACAAGTCAGGCTACCCAGGCAGGATGGACACCCTGTTTGGCCACATATTTGAAATGGTATCTTCTGTAAAAGGCAGTCAGTTCGCTGATCCAGGTTTCCAGACTGGAGGAGTGCACACAGGGAACTGAGCTAAACATTAGCAGAACTAATGAGAAAAGGGGGGTCAAAAGGAAATACCAGGCTGACACATTTTTAAAAACTAAAACCGTTAAAGGGAGCTTTAGGATTCTTCCTCACGCACAAAA
Source organism: Peromyscus melanophrys (assembly GCA_902168415.1). Classification (NCBI taxonomy): domain Eukaryota; kingdom Metazoa; phylum Chordata; class Mammalia; order Rodentia; family Cricetidae; genus Peromyscus; species Peromyscus melanophrys. The sequence continues at coordinate 22,260 of CABHPR010122259.1, read as the reverse complement.
ACACCTAATAACAATAACAGCCGATAGCTAAGATTTATTCTGATGCCAATTACTGCAGCAAAGACTTTATTACATAATATCACTTAATCGTAGGGATGTTTTGTGCAGAACACACCAGAAATCATCTTTATTGATACTTTCTCTAAATAGATACTTGGTAACATTCAGTTTAATGTGTTCTACAGAAGAAAAACCCAGTGTTTTTCTTCTAAGGGGGCAGAACATGAATGTGTGTTAATACTCTATTTTTTATCTTTATTAATTTTGTTTGTCAGTATTATTCTTGATGTAAAGGCTCTGATTATTTTTGATCTGTCATTTTCTAAGAAACATGTTTTACAACTACATAATTTCCTGTATGTTGCTTCAGTTGTATCCCATATGTTTTGATAAGACATTTTATTATTTATTTTAAATTAGATTTGCTTTGTTTTTACATCTGAGAACGTGGAAAAATGCTTTAAACTTCCCACGTGGAGGTGTGTGTATGAGTGTGTATGTGAGTGAGTGTGTGTATGTGTGTGTGTGTGTGTGTGTGTGTGTGTGTGTGTGTGTAGACGCTAGAGGCCAATGTCTTTCTCTATCACTCTCCACTTCTATTTTTTTGAGACCACGTCTCTCACTGAACGTGGGGCTTGTTTCAGCTAACAAACCCGAGGAACACACCGGTCTCTGCCTCCAACTCCCACTCCAGGGCTACAGAAGCACACTGCCACACCCAGATTTGATGAGGGTGCTGAGAACCTGGATTCAGACTCTCATTCCTGCACAGCAAACCTTTACCTACTGAATCATCTCCCCATCCGTCTGGTTCACTGGTGTTTTTTTGAGACCTTTTACTACAGAGTTGAAGCTGGCCTGCAATTGACTACGAAGCCTAGGCTGGCAGAGAACCTTCAATCTTTCTGCCGTAGCCTCCTGAGTGCGGGGAATTATAGGCATGCATTGCCTCACCCATTGTAATATTCCTCATATTATCACAAGGGAACATAAAAACAAGGACACATACATGTATATCTTAAGTGGGGCATAATGCCTCCTGGCTGTTCCTTGCAGATAGCTGCCTTGGAATGTTAATGGGAATCTCACACATGTGAAATCTATGTTGACTAACCCTGTCCATGGACCACTCTCCTCTCTTTCATTTCTTATCATCTTCACTTTTCCCCCCATTCTCACTCTTGCTCTGTCTCTTCTTTCTCCCCCCCCCCCCCCCCCCCCCCCCCCCCCCCCCCCTGTTTAATTTTTCCCCCCACCCCTCCGAATGAGCCCCCCCCCCCGGGCCTTCCTCCTGAGAAATTGGGTGGCTGTGTCAATGCCTCTGAAGCCTATTTTTACACTCGTGTTTGTCCGGAGTCTGACGTGGTTTATCACAGTCTCTCCCAAAGGCCCATTGTTCAGCACTCCAAGAAGAATGTTGTTATATGGACTGTTAGTGCGTCAGCCCGGCTCTCTCTGGAGCAGCTCTTGGATGAAATTAGACAATTTCCATTAGGAGACCGTGCGTTATTAGTCCCTGGTGCCAAACTGGAGAATGAGCCAAGATGACTATTTCTGGCCAGGCTCACCTCAGGAAGGAACCTTCTTGGCTTTAATGGGATTTTGCTATTGTTGGTTGCCTTCTGTTTGACACCAGGCCAGATGAAGCTTGGAAATTGTTTAGAAAGCTGCATGAAATATAATAGAACCCCAGCCATTTGCTGAGGCACATTCCTGCACAGAGTTTATTTTGAAGAAGGGAAAAAAATATATTGTCCTTGGCAGACAACAATTAAAAAAAGAAAAGAAAGAAAGAAAACAGTAACTTGACTCTCTGACCGTACGCTTCTCGTTGCCAGTTGTGTTTAAAAACTCCCTGCTGGTATCAGAGAAATTCACACCAAAGCAATAAATCTCTTGTAATATTTATAAGCATCTTCATTACACAGATTCATTACAGATCCAGGAAGATGTTTAAACTCTTGGAGGCTTTCAGGGTTGAAGCTGTTTGGAAAGGGTGAGTGGACAGGGGAACACTGAAAGAATATTCCAGACTCATGCTGATCCCCACTGGGACCACAGTTACGAAGTTCACAACATTTCCCCTGCCTCTCATTCTGTCAAAACGCTCCTCACACGGCTGGGGATGTAAACTCAGTTGGTAGCATGCTTGCCTAGCATGTGGAAAGCCCTGGGGTGTATTCTCCAGCACCGTGTAAACACAGCATGGTAGCCATGCCCATAGTCCCAGCATTCAGGGGGTAGAGGCAGGAGGATCACAAGTTCAAAGTAACAGTACACTGGGAGCAAGGCTAGACTACATGAGATCGTGTCTCCAAAAAAATACATAAATAAATAAATAAAATGTTGCCTCACCCATCCTCAGCAGCAGAGCCTTCGCGAGTCCAGCAGAGTTACTGACTGGCGTATTGGGAAATGGCAGAACTGAACTCTTGAGGCCCTTCCGTCTTGAGGTTGGATGAAGGGCCGTCCTTGGATGGCAGCGCTAACGAAAGCGTGATCGCCATCGAAGTTGGATTTGGGAGCAGAAGTTGTCTATTTAGGTCCAGCTATTATAAAATCTTTTTCTTAGGATACTGAAGTGCCAGACATTCTTGGATGAGACTGAAAGCCTGAAATAGTTTTCTTACAAACCCTCTTGGTGTCCCAGCTGGCCATCTTTTTTTGTTCAGCCCCTTTGAGGCTAAAGTGTGTGTGTGAGAAAATGGAAGCCGACTAAAACAAAGCAAAACAAAACCCTAAGGCAGAGTCTGAATAGACGAGCACTGAAACAGTCATCGGATTCTATTACAAGATTGAACTGAATTGGTTGAATTAAGATGCTGTTTTCCCACGATGCTTAACGATAACATCTTTAAGTCTAGAAGCCAGTTCCATCAATTGACATTCTGATGTCTTCAGACTTGCTGCTTCCTTTCACTTAGTAGGCGTTACCTTGGCCTTTTCCTCTTTAGTTCTTTCAATAAATAATACCCACAATTAAATCTTGACTGTCAACAACAATGTGGAAGAGGGGAAGCAGAGATAATTAAAAAGATAACACCCCAGGTCAGCCACCAAGTCAATTTTAGACATAAATGTCACCCCTTTCCCATGAAATCTTTCATTGCAATTGCTGATCCATGGCCAAAGCAGACTGATGGGTGGTGCGTGAGCCATGAACAAGAGGAAGCAAAGACCAGAGCCCAGAGCCCAGGCAGCTGGTGGAGCCTGCTTTAGCCATGCCTACATAACGGGGCCATGCTCTCACCTGAAGGAGGCCAAGGTGTGCTCAGTCCTAGGAACAACTTTGGCATAGTATAGAGACTTATAAAGTTGATCCCCCAAATGCCAGACTCCCATGTACATGCCACACACAGTTCTCTGTGAGTGCAGGTGAGTCCTTTGTATGGGAAGCTGTATTACTCCTCTGACTAGGTTATATCATGTAGCAAAGAAGAAGAGATTCCTCAGCTGTACTTGAGGCCCTGACTCAGGTACTTAGTGAGCCAGAGGGAGATCATCACGTGTGGGTCTCATCTCATCAAGCGGACATCTATAAGGGAACCTGGGACCTCTTCAGGAGAGAGACACTGTACTGGTTAATCTTGATGGTCAACTTGACAGGCTCTAGAATCATCTAGAACACAAAACTCTGGGCATTCCTGAGAGGGAGTTTCAACAATAGGTTAACAGAGGTGAAGCGATCCACACTAACATGGGTAGCATCATTCCATGAGCCAGGGTCCTGGATGGAATGAAAAGGAGAAAGCAGGGGCTGGTGAGATGTCTCAGCAGGAAAAAGTACTTATCATGCAAACTTGACAACCCGAGTTCAGTCCCTACAGTAGAGAGAGAGAATCAACTCCTGAAGGCTGGCCTCTGACTTCCAAGTTTGTAAGCACACACACACACACACACACACACACACACACACACACACACACACCTGCGAATGCATAAAATTTTAAAAGAAAGTGAGCTGGGCACCAGAATTAGTCTCTCTGCACTTCCTGACTGCTAATACCCTGAGACTAGCTGTCTCGGGCTAGCATTCCCCTCCCCTCTATGACGGACAGAACCCTCAAACCCATTCCCCTCCCCTCTCTGGTGGACAGAACCCTCAAACTATGAGTCAAAAATCAGCCCTTGCCTCCTCCAGTCACTTTCGTCATTTGCCACAGCAATGAGAATGAACTAATACCTCGTCCTAGTGAGTTTGAGCTGCCAGAGCAAAGTGCCAAATGGAGGTGGAGGTTTATAAACCTGAAGTCTTTATTCCTCATAGCTCTGGAGGCTGGAAGTCACGTGTCATGTGTCAGCCCAGCCGGGCACCAGTGAGGACTCTCTTCCTGGTGTGTGGACAGCTGCCGTCTTGCTTACATGATAGAACATTAGCTAGTAACCGCCGGAGCCCTGTATGGTTCTTGAGGCGAGGTCTCTCTGCGTCACTCATACTGGTCTTGAGGACCCCGAGCATCCTCTGCCTCAGCACACTGCATGCTGGGACGACAGGTGTGTGCCACGGTGCTGATGTAGGGTCTGTTGTATAAGAGCATTAATTCCATCACTAGGCCCCCACCCTCACGACCTTATTACCCCCCAAAGGAGGTTAGGATTTATTTTCAATATCTTTTATTTATTCTTTTACAATTTCATACTTGTGTGCAGTATATCTGGATTATACCCACCCCCAGCTCCTCCTTCCCACTCTCCCATGACATCCCCCTGCATGTCCCCTTCTGTCTTAGGGTTAGCATTGCTATAATGAAACGCCATGACCACAAACAACTTGAGGAAGAAAGGGTTTCTTTGGCTTACACTTCCACATCACTGTCCATCCTCAAAGGGAGTCAGGGCAGGAGCCTGGAGGTGGGCGCTGATGCAGACTCCTCACCCTAATGTCCTCTCCTTTCCTTTGTAACCTCAGGACCAGTCAGTGCTGCCTGTTGGAGAGTTAGCTGATCTCGGCTTGACTGCATGCAGCTAATCCCGGCTGCAGTGAGTTCCTGAGTGCAGCCTTGTCTTGTCCAGAGGACAGCACCTCACAGCTTTGCTCCCCACCTCCAGCTCTTCCCTCCATTCTGCTCCCCCTCCAGCTGTGTTCACTGTGTTCAATGGGGGGGGGGGGATATTGATGTCCCGTTTAGAACTCAATAGTCACCCTTCTCAGCCGTCTGATTAGTTATGAGTCTATGCATCAGCTGTTGCCCCTGACAGCATGAAGTATCTCTGTTCAAGGTTGAGAGCAGCACTAATCTGTGGGTATGAACGTAAATACGTAGAAGGTCATTTGACAACACATTCATTTGTCCAAACAGTAGGAGGTGTGGTGGTTTGAAAGGAAATGGCTCCCAAAGGGAGTGGCACTATTAGGAGGTGTGGCCTTGTTGGAAGAAGTGTGTCACTGTGGGGGTGGGCTTTGGGGGTCTCCTATACACAAGCTACGCCCAGTGCCACAGTTCACTTCCTGTTGCCTGTGGATCAAGATGTAGCTCTGTCAGCTCCTTCTCCAGCACCATGTCTGCCTGCATGCTGGTTGCTATATCCTGCATGGACTAAATGAATAATGGACTACACCTCCGAAACCATAAGTGCCCCCCAATTAAATGTTTTCCTTTATAAGAGTTGCTGAGGTCATGGTGTCTCTTCACAGCGATAGAGACGCTAAGACAGTAGGTTACCCCTTAGAGACTATGCTCTTCTGAACCATGGCATTTAAATCAGGTTTATGGTACCAAGCCTGAATTATCTCCTGTCGGGCAGCTCTCAGCTCCAGTCAGAGAGCAGCTGGATACCCCACAGCCTTCTTGCCATTCTTACATCAGTGATACATCTTGCAAGGCAGGTCAGTATTGGGATTCACTGCTGGATAATATTGTGGATGACTTTCTTATTTTTTTATTTTTATTTATTTATTTTTGTTTGTTTGTTTTTTGAGACTGGGTCCCTCTGTGTAGTCCTGGCTGTTCTGGAACTCACTATGTAGACCAGGATGGCCTTGAACTCACAGAGATCCGCCTGCCTCTACCTCCTGAGTTCTAGGATTAAAGGCGTGAGCCGCCACACCTGGCCTGACTTTCTTTTGATAATGGGAATTACACATTTGAGAACATACATTCCTAGGCTTGAATACCCTATTTGACATTTGTAAATGGTGTTACTTGATCAAATCATTTAATCTCTCTGAGACTCACACTTTAAAAAATGGAGAAAATAAGGAATTAGAAGGGTAATGTACTCTTGTGATCCCCAAACTTATAAGGCAGAGGCAGGAGGATCACGAATTTGGGATTAGTCTTGGGCTACACAACAAGGCCCTGTCTCAAAAACCAAAACCAAATGGGAAAAATAAGTTCATCTATATGAAGCACCTGTCTCAGAGACTAGTACGTAGCATTGCTAAATATATGCATTTTTTGAGATGGCATAAATTCTGCTAGACTACATGGGTCGTTCTGCCTTGAGTGCTTACTGATGAGTTATTTCATTTATTCTTTTTAATAATTTATTTTTATTTTATGTACATTGGTGTTTTGCCTACATGTATGTCTGTGTGGGGGTATCAGATCCCTTGGAACCAGAGATATAGACAATTGTGAGCTGCCATGTGAGTGCTGGGATTTGAACCTGGGTCCTCTGGAAGAGCAGTCAAGTGCTCTTAACCTCTGAGCCATCTCTCAAGCCTGTTTCACTTATTTTTGCTTCTGAATTATCATGAATAGGATTAAAATAGCATTGATACTTATTGTGCAGAGTTTTAAACTTTTTATTATTTGAGAATTTCAAACATGTATACAATAAGATATGATTGTATCCACAACCTATTTTCCCTCTCAGCCCCCTTGTAACACACCCCTCGCAATTTTATGTCTTCTAATTAGTAGGTGATTGTTGCCCAAATGTGCATGGGTATAGGTCCAGCCACTGAAGCACAGTCAACTTGTCAGTAGCCACACCCCCAAAAGAAAATGATTCTCCTTCCCCTAGCAGCTATCAACTATCAGTAGCTCCCCACATAAAAGTGAAGTGTAGTGGGTAGCCATTCCAACCTTGATCTGGAAGTTCCAACCCCCACTGAGGCTTCGGTAACTGTCACGCCTACAAGGCAGGGCCAAGAGAGGACCCTGAAGACCCGAGATCCGGATGCGCAGGCTCGCTTGGTGCCTGGACCCTGGATGCTGGAGGTTCTCCAGAGAACACTGCCGGACTGCACCACACCTTTCCCAGACCCTGCAACCCACCTATCTATCCCTTCACTTGTAAGTTACGCCACTAAATAAACCTCCCTTTTAACTACGTGGAGTGGCCTTAATAATTTCATCAATAGTGAGGCCTTGTGAGCTCTTCCCCATCCATGCTGGAACTTTGGGTGGCTTGATCTTGTGCAGGTAAGCACAGCTGCTGTAAGCTCATGAATGCAATAGCCGGGTGGTGTCCAGAGGACAGCATTCTACAGAACCCCCCCCTCCCCAACCCCATTCTCCAGCTTTATATCCATTCTGCTTCTTCTTCTTCTAGGACATTCCCTGAACCTTGGTGGGGAAGGGGTTGATAAAAATGTCCCATTTGGGGCTAAGCACTCACAGTTGCTTATTATCAGCACTTTGACCAGTTCTCAGTCCCTGCCCTGACTGCTGCCCACTACCTTAAGAAGCTTCACTGATGAAGGTTAAGAGCAGCCCAGATCTGTGGTGGTCTGTGGCGGTCAGGATGAGAATGGTCCCCAGAGGCTCAGATTTAAATGCTTAGTCCCCAGCTGGTGGAACTATTTGGGAAGGATTAGGAGATGTGACCTTGTTGGAGGAAGTATGTCACTGGGCAGGGTGTGGTGGGGGAGCGTTGGGGTTTCAAAAGCCCAAGCCATTCACAGTTAGCTCTCTCTGCCTCATGCTTGTGGATCAAGATGTGAGCTCTCAGCCGCTGTTCTAGCACCATACCTGCCTGCCTGCCTGCTGCCAAGCTCCCCACCATGGTGGTTATGGACTTTAACTCTCTAGAAACCCGAGCCCCACATTAAATGCTTCCTTTTATAGGTGTTGCCCTGGTCATAGTGTTCTATCATAGCAATAGAAAAGTAAGACAGGATCTAAGATATTTAAGGAATTTTGACAACATGGCCATTACCAAAATAACAATAGTAGGTTCCATGAAAGAGCCTATGATCTTTTGACCGGTACAGTAAGTTTTGTAAGAATTGAATAAAAAAAAATCAAAATCAAGGAAAGCAGTGTTGTCTGTCCAGTGTACGGCCATGACAGCTTGGAGGGCTGTTGTGCCTCTAGTCCCATCTCTCAAACTGGACTTTGGACGCATTCTTTTCTGCATCACACAGATTTGGACTGGATCCCTAAGTCTACACTGCTCATAGGCTCAGACTCTTGTGGTGTAAGGTACACACCCCTTCCTTTCTGTCTGGGTCCATGTTTTGCGTTAAGAGGGCAGGTGCCCTGACTGGTTAGGTTCTGCCATCCTCCCAGAGCCTCACCCATCCCCTTCGCTGTCATCATAAATGGCCAAGAACTGAACTATCTGAATCTGAACTGAAGAATCCATATCCCATAGACACAACTTGTGCTACCCAAGAAACGGCAGTGACTCTGTGGGAGTGTTTGAGCCTTTCTCTTGGACGGATCTACTCAGCCCACACCAGTGTGTCTCCGGCCGTGTTTGAAATACCCCTATGTTAGGATCTGCCCATCAATCAGCCAACTGGGCATTTATATGCGAGAAACACATACAGCTTTGGTGTTACAGCAAGAGGGAGAGGATAGATCCCTGCCTTCGCAGGGCTTCACACAGTAGAGGGGCACTCTTCCGCTTCACACCATAGGGGGGCACTCTTCCCGGTTGGGACTAGTGTCATCCTCCTCCTGGTTCAGCTCTACTCACACCTCCTCTTCTGCCCTCAGGGACTCAGAAAACTCCCCAGGACAGCTGCCTGCCATCCTTAGCCACACGACCCTCACATATTGAAGGCCCATTAGTGTCACCCCCCACCCCAGCCCTTGTCTCACTTAAGCTCCCTCTCTAAAGCAGGGATATGGATGGTAATGGGACTGGTCGGGTGACTGTGAGCAATCATTCATTCACATGGTGGCACAGAGCAATGAAAAGGTTAGGAGACAAGGCCATGCAGCGCTCCCTGGCACCCCATTCATTTTCAAGGGAAAACAATTCCGATCAGAGCTATAAAAAGAACATCGTAGGATAAAGCATGCCTCTCTCTCCCCACTCGAGCTGTTTGTTTTCAATGAGGGCCTGGGCACTTGCTGGCCTCCTCCCAGCCTTTATCACAGCACATTTCTCATCTGTTCTTTTATTCATGCTGGGTCATTTTCATTGTCCCCTGCTCAGAAACGTAAGATAAAGATCTAGCTTCGTGGCATTAGGAAAATCCGCTATTCAACAAAGGAACCTACCATTGTGCCCAAGCACTTCAAAGCTCGCCCAGTATCTTATTTTTATTGTTTCTTTTCTTTTTTGTTTCTTTTTTTTTTTTTTAACAGTCCGAACAATGTGGTTTGCATCCCAGACTATCTGTGGGAAAATGTACTTCCAGTTGCTTGGATCCCGAGCTGCTGACCACTGACAAAACGATACAGTAATTTATGCTAAGCTTTATAAAAATGCTTTAAATTCTTTTCTCTTCTAAATAGAATACAACAGCAGCTGATGGAGATCTCACTGCAAGCATTAGTATTAAGAGTCAAGAGGCTTCAACTAGATTATTAGTCTTCATCTTGGCATATCTACATACCATTATTAATTAGGTATAAATGAAGCTTGATAGATGGAAAATGTTATGATAAACCAGGTATGAAAAAATGCCTACATTGTCATAGGCAAAGCTTGGTGGGTCCACCAGACACCACAGCAAAGGACAATATGGACAAGGAATATGAAATGAAGGTAGATTTAAGACTGGGGCTTCACAATTCTAATGATTATTCTTCACAGTATGTAGGGTCACTTTATCAAAACAAGGTCCCACACACACACACCAAAAGATAACATATTGCAGACACCAGGAATTAGAAGGAATCCTGCCAAAGGTAAAGAACTATAAGTTTAGGGGAAATGGTCAAGTGGCTTCCTGTAATCCGATCACACGAGCAAAATAGTGGTTCTAGCAAGCATGGTTCTCCCGAGCTTTCTTCAGCTCCATCACAGTGCGCCGACGTCTCCAGTAATGCACGTGTGCACACTCATCCAGGTCAGCTTCCTAGACAATCCAGCAAGTACAGGAAACGCTCCCAGGTTACTCATCCTGCTTACCCTGCATCTAACAAGATGGCCAGTGGACAGTTACTCTGCATTTTATGAATAAATTGAGAAATTAAAAAAATAATTAAAGATTCCCTCCTTGGATACCGGTGGCAACCAGTTACACTAATCATATCGCCCATACACTAATCCATATTACATAATCATTTTGAATCCTTATAAGGCTCTTTCCTGTCTTCTTCCTTTCTTTTACTCTTCCAGATCAACTGTCATTGCATCTCCTCATCAGCACCCACTCCAGAGTGTGCAGCTGGGACTCATCCTACTTTTTACTTTGTTCATAAGGTAGTATGCTTTGAAGACCTAGATCATGTTGCTACACACACACACACACACACACACACACACACACACACACACACACATGGTATTGTTCAACAACAGAGATGCTCTGGAAGAATGTATCATTAGGTGACTTTGTGGATGTCAGAACATCGTAGAGTATACTTACACAAACCTAGATGATAATAGCCTATGGCACACTTAACCCAGATTTATCAATCACTTAGATTTCTCTCCATGAGCTTTATCACTGTCTACTCATTTCTAAGTATATGAATCCATTTTAAGCATTTGAGAATCAGTTGTAGATATCAACCACTCTATCCCTAAGTATCTCAGTGATTCATTCCCTTAAGAACAAACAAAATGGTGCTGAAGAGATGGGTCAGTGGTTAAGAGTACTTACTGTTCTTGCAGAGGATCCTGGACTGATTGCTAGCACCCACGTCATGGCTCACAACCATCCATAATTCCAGTTCCAGGGAATCCGATACCCTCCGAGGACACCAGGCACACATGTGGTTCACATACATACATACAGGTAAAACACCTGTATACATAAAATAAATAAATCTAAAAAAAAAAACAAATAAAAAAAAGCCAGATGTGGTGATGTATCCCTTTAATCCCAGCACTCAGGAGGCAGAGGCAGGAGGATCTCTATGAGTTTGAAGCCAGCCTGGTCTACATAGTGAGTTCTAGGCCAGCCAAGGTTACATAATGAGACTCTGTCTCAAACAAAACAAAACAAAAACCATTCTCTTACATATCACATTCATTATAAAATTAAGTTTCATAATAAGTTTCATTACGACATTAAGAATGTGTAACATTGATGACACACAGTAAGCTAAAAGTGCACATTCAAATTGCATCCTGGGTCCCCGTGATTGGCCCTCCCAAACCAACAGCTACTTCAGATCATGTTTTGTTTTGTGTTGACGTATCTCTTTTTAAATTTTTTATAAAATCATTTTTATGAAAATTTTTTATAAAATTTTAATTTTTATAAAATTTAAAAATAAAAATAATTTTATTTTAAATTTCAATTGCATTTTAACTGGTACACAGAATATAAAAATTAACTCTAGTATTGAGGTACCAGGTGATACTTCATTTTATGGCCTATCTATTTTCCCCTTTAATTTAGAATGGTTCCTCAGCCATTTCTTTGATTTTCAACACTTTTGAAGACTATAGACTGGTTATTTGTAGACTGTTCTTCAATTTGGATTTATCCAGTTTTTTAAAGATTTGTCTTAATTTTAATCATAGCATGTGTGTTGAGTGTGAGTGTGGGTGTGTGCATGTATGTGCCCATATCCATGGAGACCAAAGGTGTCAGGTTCCCTGGAGCTGGAGTTACAGATGGTTGTGAGTCACCCAGGATAGGTGTTGGGAAATCAAACTTGGGTCCTCTGGAAAGGCAGCCAGTGCTCTTAACCACTGAGCCCTCTCTGCAGCCTCCTTATCACTTTATTCTTATTACTAATTTGATTATAAAAGTGAAAACTATATTGAAGCTGAAATAGCTATCCCCATTGTGGGTGGAACCTTGCCTTGCTCTCTGTTGCACCAGGATGTCCTACACTCATTTAGATTTCTTTCCTCACCCTGGAATCAGCCTTTCCTCCAAGGAGCTCTGATTTGCTTAATGGAAGGTGATCCAGTATATGTCATGATTTCTAGGTCTTCTGGGAACTGAGATTACATAAACAAATGGGTGTATGTCCTTTATGATACTGATGTTGTGTGTAGACATATATTATGTATACGTTTCAGGCTGTCATGATCATAACACAGATAAGGGATATTTTTATACATCTGTATAGTTATAGCTTCCATATTGATGTTCATACTGACATCTCTAGTATCAACTTAGTAACACAGAGTACACCCTATATTTTCTTTTTATGGTAATTGTAACTCCAATGATGGGAAATCTACCTTTTATTACCCTTGATAAAGTTGTTCATATGCTAACCCATACCTCTCCCAATCAACAAATTTAATTGACATTCATTTCTAGTTTTCTCTATAAACTTTATAGAAGTGAATGCATAAATCTTACGTGTACAATTCCACAGGCAGTGATAAACTCATGCACTCATCTCTCTCACAGAACCCTCAGGATGGGCAACATTCCCACCACCCCAAAGAATTCCCTGGACAACCACCTTCCCACCTACGGCAGCCATTTTTAATACTATTCACTGCTGATTCTTGTCTCTTTGCTTGCTCTTGAGAACATATAAATAACCCATCCAGGATCTGCTCTTTCTGTTTGGCTTCTGTCCTTCAACAAGATGGAGAACCTGGTCCAGGATCTTGCATTTGTTGACAATTCTTCTCCTCATATTGTATCAGATACTATTGTACAGCATACCACGTTTGGCTTATCTATAAACAGCTGTGTTGTTTTCAGTTGCTGGGTCTTATGAATAGCGTTCTCACAAACATGCTTGTAAAACTCTTTCTGTGGGCATGCTTCCTCTCATTAATCTCTTAGAACCATTTCTTTTGTTTTCTTAATGGCCTCTATTGTTTTTCCCATGTCGGCGATTTCTTTTCTTATCTCTGCAATTTCTTAGCTAGTATTTACTATGGGTTTAGAAACTTAGACTTAATAAAGGGCCGTCATCCACATGCACATTGTGTCTATAAATACCTATATAGTTATATGGACTCATATCTATCTTTATAGTTTATTGATAATGATTTCTAATCCAATTCTGTTACAGCAAAAAGGTTTCAATCTTTTGAAATGCATTCAGACTTATCACATAATCCCACATACCATCCCAGCAAATGCTCCAGATGCACCATGAGGTTTTTTGTTTGGTTTGGTTTGGTTTTTGTTTTGAGATATGTTTCGTATAGCCCAGGCTGGCCTCAAACATGCTATGTAGCTGAGGATACCCCCTTTCTTCTTTTTCTTTTTCTTCTTCTTCTTCTTCTTCTTCTTCTTCTTCTTCTTCTTCTTCTTCTTCTTCTTCTTCTTCTTCTTCT
>CABHPR010122258.1:0-16398 GCA_902168415.1 Peromyscus melanophrys | reverse complement strand
AACCTGTTTGAGGCCAGCCTGGTCTCCAAAGCGAGTTCCAGGACAGGCTCCAAAGCTACACAGAGAAACCCTGTCTCAAAAAAACAAACAAACAAACAAAACAAAAACAAAGAACCGATGCCCTCTTGGCCCGGGTCTGCCTGGGAATGAGGTCTTATGCTCCTCGGTCCAGCTGTTTTAGCGTCCAGAGTCTACCAGTCAGGCACAGCAGGCAGTAACTACTTTCTGTAGTTTGGTCATTGGGGTCCACACTTAAGTTATCCCCAAGTGATTGTGTGGCTGGTGTGTTTCCCATAGGCTTCAGTGTCGTCTTGAACTGCCTGCCTGGATCACTTTAAGATCAGAGGGGGAAATGTATGTAGCTGTATGTGGTGCCAGACTTCTGCGATCTCAGTATTTGGGAGGTGGAGGCAGAAGGGCTATGAGTCCAAGGCCGTCCTTGGCGATATAGCTACCTTGAGACCGGCCTGGGCTACATGAGATGCTGGCTTAACGGCATGACGTATATGGAGGGTGGTTTCAGGGTCAGTACTACTTGGTGGAAACCCTGATGCTGATTCACCCTCCATCCTTCTCTGTTCTCTTCTCCAGACCTTCACAGCCTGGTGCAACTCCCACCTGCGGAAGGCTGGAACTCAGATTGAGAACATCGACGAGGACTTCCGGGACGGGCTCAAACTCATGCTTCTCCTGGAGGTCATTTCAGGTGAGGCTCAGGGAGCACTGTGCAGCCCACACTGCATCCTGTCGCAGCAGGTGCTGATGCTGCCCCCTTGCCACCAGGAGGAGCATGTCACCCTTCACTGCAGCTCTCTACCACGGGACAGCTTCAGCCTGTGTGGTAGGGCTGGATTGGCTTGGGTAGCTATAAAGACCTCTCACCACCTTTCTTCTCAGGGGAGCGGTTGCCTAAGCCAGAGCGGGGCAAGATGCGAGTGCACAAGATCAACAATGTGAACAAGGCCTTGGACTTCATCGCCAGCAAGGGAGTCAAGCTAGTGTCTATTGGGGCAGAAGGTGAGCGGGGTGGGTGCCCACTCAGCTGGGCTCCCAGGCAGGACTTCTGTGTGCTGAATACAGAAAGCTTTGCACTTAAATCCCCAGTACCTTCTCAATAGTGATCAACAATGGCTATTGCCGTTGATAGCATGAAGGATCCACAGCCTCTACACCCTTAAGCAAAAGCTAGTATGCACTAGGGGTGAGGAGAAATCTTTGCGAAATTGGACCCTGTACACATGACCTGGTTTCTGTCTGCCAAGAGCACCTCTGCCTACTCCATATGAGTAGAAGGAAATACAAGGAGAGAAGGGAGCTAATAACCTGAGCAGGGTATTAGAACAGGATATACAAGGTCAGAGGTCAGCCCCTAGGCTTTGGTCCAGCCGAACAGACTGAGCACATGACCCTGGACACCCAAGATCCCTCTCCTGAATGGACTCCCAAATCTGTGCCACCAACCTAGGCAGCCCACCCTAGAACAGCAGCTCCTTAGGGCCCTGGAGTTGGGTTCCCAGGCACCTTTGGATGAGACAAGGACCATGGAGCCCAGAGGCTGCCAGCAGCCTGGGCTCCCAGCTCTGCTCATTAGTCAAAGTGCAGTTTCTTGCCCTGACATTCATGTTGTCCCAGCTTTTAGAAAAACAAAGAAAACTAATTGCCATTAATGACAGGGCTGAGAATTTGGCCAGGACTTGAGGCCAGAATGTGCACCTCTGAATTCCAAGGCCCTTCCCCAGCCTGGGACCTCTGAAGAGGAGTGCCAAGCCTGGCATGCCATAGTAGAGGTAGTTTGGTGTTTGTTTAAAAAACCCAAACCCCAAAATTCAGTCGGGCCCAGAGATTTTCTGTCCTCTCATGGATCTTTGCTCCGGGCTCCACTCCAGCCCTGCGCTCTCACAGCTGCGTTTGTTTTGTTCTGAGGCTCGTCTATAAACACAGAAGGGCGAAAGGAGGGACCCGGTCTGCAAATGTCCCCTCCCTCTTCAAGTCCTAAGTGATTCTGTCCCAATCCCTATGACTGTCACATGCCTAGAAAAGGGTAGAGGGCAGCCTCACAGAGCATGCTTGAGAATGCTGGCCCTGGCCCTGTTTCCTGGCCCCTCGAATGGTCTGGCAGTTGAGGAACATGGCTTCTTCCTCAGGGTTAGGAGAGGGCGATTTGAAGCACAGAGACATGGGTGTGTCATGCCTCTTCCTTCCAGAACGCTGGCCAGCCTATACCTGTGTCAGCTGTGGGATGGGGCATGTCCCTTGACTGAAGGAACCCAGCCCTCTTGAAGCTTAGCTTAGCTTTTCTGATGGGAGAGCTGTTTGTCCCCATGCTGTAGTGGGCAGGTAGCCCTGCTTGGTATCTGGATCAATAGCTGTGAATCCTGGGAAGGCAGGACAGACGTTCCATTCCCCTGACTTCCCTAGAGCTCAGGTCGTAGACTGCTTACCTAATATTGTCTGCTGTAAATGAGCTGTAAGTTGGGATACCTACTGTGCATAGAGGCAGGCGGGCTGTAGGGTCACTAGGAGGCAACATTGTCTGGTTGTGCAAGAGACCATATAGGTGGTGGTAGAAAGGAAGTGGCTGGTCCTTAGTAGGTGTTAGTATAACAAGTGGGCTGAGCAAAGACCTACTTAGCCCTAAGTGCAGGCTACTTACATAAAGGTGGAATTTTGCCCCAGTAGTGGATGACAAGTGTGAGATAAGGACCACAGACCTGGGACAATCTTGGGAGGAGCAGTCCTATGAGCTGGCAGTGGAGAAAAGGCCTTTGTGACTAGGAAGCATATGTATAGAGGCCTGGAGACTTCAAGGATAGTACTAGTGTCTAGAGAATACTCAGTGCTTCCTCCTGCTAAGGCTCTGCCTGGGGGTGAGGCAAGGAGCTTGGCTCTCATTAACAACCTTCTTTTCCCCTGCCCTTTGTCCCGTGTGCAGAGATTGTGGATGGCAATGCAAAGATGACCCTGGGAATGATCTGGACCATCATCCTCAGGTTTGCCATCCAAGACATCTCTGTGGAAGGTAAGCCATGGCAGAGGCATCTTCACTCTTCCAGGACGGGGGAAATTAAGAAAGAACTCTTGTTTTTGTCTCCATGCTTTCATGCTTGCTTGGGGCCCATCTCTCCCACAGCCCTTCCTGGCCCCAGGTTACACCAGGACACTGGTGCTTTGTGGCCTCAAGTTCTTGAACCAACTCCATGTTCTCCTCGTGAAGTAGACCAGGATGTATAGCCTGGTGACCTGGCTTCTCTTTCTGCTCCATATACCTGTTGAGGGGGTGTGTCTTGGACTGCTTAGGCCATCCAGGAATGTTGCCACTTCCAACTAGCTACTGTGTGCTACGAGGCCAGTGTATGGTGGGGCTCCTGGGTGCTAGGTCACCATGGTAACCAGGGTAGATATGTTCCTGTAGGACTCCCAGTGTAAGGACTGCCTAGTTACCCACGAGGAAAAGATGGCACCTGGAGGCTTATTGCAAACAGCCTGAGGCTAGTCTCCAGGGCTCCCACACCATGTGGCCTAGTGGCTAAGAGCAGGCTAGTCAGGGATGGGGACAGGTTCACGTCCTGTCCTTGCTACTTTCTGGGATAGCCCCAGTGACAAGGCTTCTTGGAGCTAGGCTCTGTGTGCTGGCAGTTGGATGGGCAGAGATCCATCCACATCCAGAGTGGGAGCAGCTGCCACTGCTGCTGCTGTATGATGTCTGCTGTCTTTCCCCTGGGGTTTCATTTGTTTCATACCTGAGGCTAAAGGACTGTCCAGCTTGAGCCCTGGTCTGTGGGCTTAATCTTGACCTTATCTTTCTGTCATTGTGTGCTTTGCAGAGACCTCTGCCAAGGAAGGGCTCCTCCTCTGGTGCCAGAGAAAGACAGCCCCATACAAAAACGTCAACGTCCAGAACTTCCATATCAGGTAGGTGCCTGGCAGCACCCTGCTTGTCCTGGGATCCAGGTGCTTCCTTCCTCATGTTTTCATCTCGGTCTGTGATAGGGCAAGCCTCAGTAAGTCCTGCCCTGCCATAGGCCCCTGTGTGCTCATGAACAGTCTGTTCATAGAGGAGACTGTGAAGTTCTTAAAAGAGCTGCAGGCTTGCCAGTACTTCTTCCTTAAGCAAAGTGGCTCTCGGAGGCCACAGTCAGTCACATTGTAAAAGGGACCAGTGCATAGATTGCCATTGTGTTTAACTTCAGAGAATGTGCTCTCTATCAGCTAAGGTCAGCAAAACTCAGCCCAGCCAGTGGTCTGCTGTTACCAGGGTGAAGGAGGCAGAGGATAGGTGCAGTTACTATAAACTGAGGTGGACAGAGTTTGTGCCCTGTGAGGCCAGAGCAGCAGAAGGCTGTTGTCTGCCTGGGGTGCGCTTGAACTCAGTCAGTGCATGGCTTTACCACCTAAGCCTCTGGGACAGGATCCACAGGCCCTGCTTTGTCCTCGGCCTCTCTGGGGCCCATGCTGCTGTCGGGACCTTTCTCATTGTGTTCTGTCCTTGAAAGCACATAGTTCCCCTTGGTGGCTCTGCCCACTGTAGCTTCCTCTGCTGCCTGCGGTTGACCTCACTATAACTTTACTTCTTGAGTCAGTAAGTATCTACAGCTTGCCTGCTGCTTCTACACTTGGGGGCACAGCAGTGGCTCCCGGCAGGGCTCACCTGCCCTCCCAACTGAGGACCAGTAGGCAACCCAGATACAGATGGTTGGGCTGCTTGTTTCAAACAGTGAGGAGATGGGAAGTAAGCAGGAGAGCCATTCTGAGCAGGTGATACAGAAATCCATCCTGGAAGGAACCAATCCTTACAGGATCTCGGGGAAGACAATGTGCCTAATCTAGTTTGTGACTTTGTAGGGATCATTTTGCTCCAGAGAACTTCAGTCCACCCAACACTCAGGCATGTAGCCAGCCCCTTGCCTGTGCCTCCATGATTGGGTCAGCCAGAGTTCAGGATCCCACCCACCTCCCATAGTGTCCCCTGGTGCGGGCCTGTCCTGTTTAATGAGCCCTTGTATGCAGTGCAGGCTACTTAGGCCATCTCATTGATCAGCAGACACCCAGGACTTGTCACATGTAAGGTTCTGTGAAGCCTTAAATCCTCACAGCAACTCTGAGATAGCTGCTGCCGCTGTCCCCACTTCATAGGCATAGAAACTGAGGACACAGTTCTGTGACTGCCAGTGCTAATCAGGACTTTTTCCCAGACTGTCTGACTTCTGAGGCTGTGCTCAAAGCCTCCCTGGTAAACCATGTGCCTGCAGTGCCTGCCGCACACTGAGCCTTCTGTGTGGGGTTTGGTCATTGCTGTAGGTGCTCCCACGGCAGCAAGGAGCCGCCTCGTAACCTTTGCCTTCTCTTGCAGCTGGAAGGATGGTCTGGCCTTCAATGCCCTCATCCACCGGCACAGGCCTGAGCTGATTGAGTATGACAAGCTGAGGAAGGTATGTGACCTGGATTCTGCCCAGCTACGGAAGTTAGGAGAGCCTCATGCTAGCTTTTTCCTGGTCACTAGCTTGGTGGCTTACGTTCACCTCCTAGACACCCTCGGGCACTGTCCCTCCACGGGCATTGCAACTGGCTAGACTGTTTTAGGACCTGTCTTACTTGACCATTGACCCCCTTTCTTGACCTTCTGGATTCTAGAAGCATTCTTCTGTCTGGGGGAGGAAAGAAGGGAGTTTCAAACCTTCCAGGAGGCCACCATTTCCTGTGCAATCTTGCTCTTATTTGCTTACACAAAGCTGCAAGCCTGGCCTCCTGGGAAAGACAGGGAACCATGTCTAAAGCAGCCAGCCACCTGTGTCACACTAGGCCAATGGGATTGCAGAGTTCAGGGCCAGACAGCTGCTGCGGAATGATGGTACTCTTGGGCTGCTCTGGTTGGGGAAGGGCCCTGAAGCCCAAGAGAACTCAGTCAGGAGTGTTGGGGGAGAACATGTACCTAGCCTGCTTGGCTGTGGTGGGAACAGGGGCTCTACTGAGGTTAGCCTCAGTAAAGTGGAGAGGGAAGTGAAGCAAACCAGGCCTGTGGAGCAGGCCCTAGCTGACCCTGCAGCAGTGGAGTCCTGGGTAGGCACTGGGGTGTTGTAGAAAGGGAAACAGTCATGTTCTTACTTGATAAACACACACACACACACACACACACACACACACACACACACACACACACACACACACACCATGGTCTCCCAAACCTGGACCACACCTACAGCCAGCTTTGGGCAGGAATTGTGTAGAACACACAGGGATGAGAATTCCGAAGACACTTTCCAGCCCTGCTCCTCAAGGCTCTCCTGTCTCAGGCCAGCCCTTTGCCTTTTACAATGATCTGTGTTCTGCTCCTGATGGAATTCTACATTTCTCCCACCTGTCTGCCCAGGACGATCCAGTCACCAACCTAAACAATGCTTTTGAAGTGGCTGAAAAATACCTTGATATCCCCAAGATGTTGGATGCTGAGGGTGAGTGCCTCCCCTATGTTCACTCAACACTATGTTTCCTGGGGCCTCATCTGTCTGGGCCTAGCTTTGGCTGGGCTGCGCAACTCATCAAGCCTAGGGAAAACCTTGGGGCTCTAACTGGCTGAGCCAGGGAGAAGGGTCGGATGTACCCGAGGGGGCCAGAGCAGTGCACCATGAGCCAGAGGTGGCCAGATGCATCCAGAATGGCAGAAGAGGGAGAGAGGGCCGTGCTTAGAGTCAGCTTTTCTGGGATCGTGGACTGTCTAGACTCACAGAGTGGGCAAGGTGGCTGAAGAGGCCCGCCCCTGGCTTCCTGTGAACAACCCTGACCTCTCTCCTGACCAGCTGAAGGCCTGGGGTCTGGAGCCCGCCAGAGTGGAATGTTGTTTTTTCCTTTTCCGGCTTTGCTCCATTTCCCAGCCAGCACCACCTCCAGGCAAGACCCATGTCTCTGGCCTCTGATGGCCCTTGGAGTTCACTGTCCTGCTGCCCCTTGAGGCCATTCTCAGAGAAAGGAAGTGGCCTCATTCCAGTTCAGTTACCATAGCTTTGGTCTTTCCTGAGACCATGGGGGGGGGGGGGGGAAGGTTAGGATGTAGCTGAGCCCAACTGGCATTGAATCAGCTTAGAGGGTCCTTCCCCTGGCTTAGTTATGGCTTTGGGAACCTGTGGGTCCTAGCAAGTGGCCTCACCCCTGCTTGGGCCATTTAACCCTTGTTGTTCACTTACAGACATCGTGAACACAGCCCGGCCCGACGAGAAGGCCATAATGACATATGTGTCCAGCTTCTACCATGCCTTTTCAGGAGCGCAGAAGGTACCGGGCAGGGCCAGGCAGCCCTCTTCGCCGCCACTGCCCAATGCCGCTGCTGCCTTTCGCCTCCCACGCTCACTTCATTTCTCTTGCAGACGGTAGTGGCCTCTCTTGGACTAGAAGCCAGCTCCCTCAGTCCTGGGCATTACTGCCTGTCTAGTCCTTGCTCAGTCTGTGGGTGCCTACTGTATACCAGGCTCTGTTCAGGCAATGAGGACACGGGTTCCTGCTGATTCAAGGAAGCTTACTTCCTAGTAGGTGAGACAGACAGGTCATGTGATGTGATGAGGAGCCAGTGGAGGCCAGGGGACAGGGTGGTGTGGTAGAGACTGCTGGGTCCACTGGTAGCCAGGGCCATCTGCTGGAAAGGGGCTTCACCAGAAGCAGAGGCAGCTAGGGAAAGGCTGCACAGGCCGTGGAGGCAGTGGAACCTGGAGAGATGACAAGGACAGGAAAGCAGAGTAGCAAAGGCATCCAGCTGTGCTTCACTCTAGGGCCTGGAAGACCTCTGCTTAGCTTAGAGTTTTCTTCTTCTTTCTTGTTTTTATTTTTTATTTTTATTTTTATTTTTTTTTTATTTTTTGGTTTTTCGAGACAGGGTTTCTCTGTGTAGCTTTGCGCCTTTCCTGGAACTCACTTGGTAGCCCAGGCTGGCCTCGAACTCACAGAGATCCGCCAGCCTCTGCCTCCTGAGTGCTGGGATTAAAGGCATGCGCCACCACTGCCCGGCAGAACTTTTTTTTTTTTTTCCGATTGATCGATATTGGTTGATCAATCAGTCATTGATTCATGACGACGTCATCCAGTCATCGGGCACTCGCGGGAACCGAACCCGCCACCTCTGCCACCACAGGCCGGCCGCCTAACCTCTGAGCCACCTCTCCGAGTCGCTCTCCTTCTTTCTTAAATTTATTTATTTTTATTTTATGCATGTGTGTCTGTGTACCACATGTGTACCTGCTGCCTAGGGAGGCCAAGTGTTGGATCCTCTGGAACTAGAGTTACAGATGGTTGTGAGTTGCCATGTGGGTGCTGGGAATTGAACCATGAGTCCTGTGGAAGAGCAGCCAGTGTTTTTAATTGCTGAGCCATCTCTCCAGTTCTTTTTTGTTTGTTTGGTTTTTGTTTTTTGAGACAGGGTCTCATGTAGCTTAACCAGCTATAAAAAGTCCTGATACTCTTTTTTGTCCACCTCCCAAGTGCTGGCATGTACAGCCACTTGGGTTTTTTGTTATTGTTTTCTTTTTTGTTTGTTTTTCAAGATAGTTTCTCTGTGTAGCCCTGGCTGTCCTGGAACTCTTTTTGTAGATCAGGCTGGCCTCGAACTCAGAGAACCATCTGCCTCTGCTTCCCAAGTGCTGGAATTAAAGGCCTGCGCCGCCGCCACCGAGCTTGTTGTTTTCTTTCTTTCTTTCCTTTTTTTTTTTTTTTTTTTTTGGTTTTTCGAGACAGGGTTTCTCTGTGTAGCTTTGCGCCTTTCCTGGAGCTCACTTGGTAGCCCAGGCTGGCCTCGAACTCAACAGAGATCTGCCTGCCTCTGTCTCCCAAGTGCTGGGATTAAAGGCGTGCGCCACCAAGGCCCGGCTTTTTTTGTTTTTTTTGTTTTTTTTTGAGACAGTGTCTTGATGTAGCCCTGGCTATCCTGGTAATCCTAGGATTTTCTGTGTAGACCAGGCTGGCCTTGAACCCTCAGCGATCTTGCTGTCTGCCTCTCGGGTGCTGGGATTGCCAGTGTGTGACACTATGCCTGACTCTTTTTGAGACCTGATCACTCTGTAGCTCTGGCTGGCCTCAAACTTCAGCTCTTCCTGCCTCCGCCTCCTGAGTGCCAGGATTACAGGTGTGCACTGTTGAGCCCAACATCATTTGGAGTTTATGAAAAAATGGTTGGTAGTTCAGGTGACATGGTTCAGGCTTTCAGAAAACAGTCGCTTAACTTTTGACTTTTCTGGCTCCAAATCAGCTGCTTCATATAGTCTAGTTAGTTTGTTTCAATGGCCTGGTTGAACAGGAGACCCCTTCCTCAGAGCCTGAAGGCCCTTCTGCACACATTGGCAGGGCATTTCCCCCAGGTCTGAGCTCCACTGGCTTCCAGTCCAGAGCAAGCACTATTCTTCCCGCATGAGCCTTGGGCCAGCTGGCCACCTCCCTCCTGCGTCTTTCACTCTCTCCTGTCTCTCTCTTTCTCTTTCTTTCTCTGCGCAGATATTGTGGGCACTCTGAGGCCAGATGAGAAGGCCATCATGACTTACGTGTCCTGCTTCTACCACGCTTTCTCGGGGGCCCAGAAGGTGAGCCAGGGTGGGAGTCCACTGCTGTGGACTCAGATTTGCCCTTTCTGTCACATGCACGCCCGCACTGTGGGTCACATGTACCTGGGTAGAGCCCTGGCTGACCAGTGTTGAATCTGTCCCCAACCTCACAGACATTCTTGCATTTGAGCATCGCCACCTATGGTAGAGAGCAACACAGCTCTAACCACAGCTGGGAATCGAAGTCCAGCATCACAGTAGATGATAAAGCCGGGCTATGACCCTTGCTTGTCATGACCTCCTTCAGGGCCACTTACCTGGTGAACCTCCTTTCAGGAGATTCTTTCCTGCCCAGACGCTGAGGAGGCTCCTGAGAGCAGGCTGCCTCTGGAGCTGATATAGGTGGGACAGGTAAACGTGTCTATTTTGTCCTGAGTCTCCTGAGGTCTGCTGACCTCACACCACATCGTGGTTCCTGTCAGGGACTCATGGTTCTATGCAGAGGACTGGGCACTTCTGTGCCCTCCTTCCTGGTCTTGAAAAGTTGCTTGGACAGCAGCATCATGTTAGTAGCCAGGAGCTAAGGAGAGATGGGTGCTTGTTTGGGGAACATTTGCCTCACTGGGCCCTCTCCAAGGCCATTAGACCCATCTGAAAGAAAAGGAACTGCATCTGTCGTCTTCTGTAGACTGCCTTCTTAGATTAGAGCATTACATCCAGTGGGTGCCTCACCGTGGGCAGTCTGGTCTGCCCCTGCTTTGCCCTCTCTTGGTGCATGATCTTGAATAGTTACTTTACCTCAGTGTCCCCATTTATAAGATGAGAGTCCTATTACCTCTCACAGAATTTTCCTAGGCATGAAATAATAAGCTCCAGGGCTTAAGGCAGTCCGCAGCACAGCAAGGCTACCCAGTTCTTTCCAGACCCTCCCCAGATAGCCAGCTTTCAGAGCCCCTCTCCCATCTGCCCAGCATGGGTTAGCTCTTGTATCTGGTATGTTAAGCTGGAGGGCATGGGGAAGGAGGATGCCCATATCACCCACCCACCCCCAATGCTGGTAAGGAAGGCTGAGTGGGAGCAGGTAGTGACCAGCCCCAGCTAACAGCATGACTACCACTGGACACACCCACAGTGGGCCTCCCTAGCCTCATGTTGTGTTTGCTTTTCCTTTTACCTGAAATGCCTCCACACCTGGAACTGAGAGGCTTTGAGGGAGTAGTTGATCAGTTACTAGCAGAAAAGTCCAGGGCAGAGCAGTTGCAAGTTTGGGACAAACGTGTGATTGGCATACCTTCTAAGGTAGATGTCAGCCTGGTCGTACAGGGAGGACAGTGGGGAATCCGCTAGATTCACCTTTCTCATCAACGAGTGTACCCTCAGGACACCTGGCAGTGCCTTTCACTGTTGCTGTCATTTCCCCAGAGGCCAATTCTGTCTCCTCAAAGGGTGTTTTCTGGGTGAATTCAGGCCTGGCACAAGAGTGCTATCCTCCCTGTGTCTGGTTCCCAAAGCATTCATTCTTTCTTCCTTTATGCACTTAAATTCATCAATCCTGAGCACCTAACATGCCCCAGGTCCCAGCAGTGAAGCAGAACACCTGGCTGGCAGCACCCCAGCAGCAGAGTAGGTCAGAGCTTGGGGTACCAGCCGTATGCTCAGTTAGGGTCAGAAGCTGACCCCAGCAGCACCTCTGGCATAGGCCCTTGTGAGTCTCACCCTGAAACAAGTTCTGGTGTTAGTCCCGGGTGCTTCCTGCAGCATGGCGTGTGGTGTGTGCACCCAGGTTCACACCACCTGTGGCTGCTCTGTCGACCCCTACCTATCCCTGTGCCCTGTGTGGATGGGAAAGTGTGCTGGGCCTGGAGCTGACTCTGGAGCTTTGTTTTCCTCCTCATCACTCTGTAGACCCTCCTCACTATTTCTGTTGCTGTTCCAACTCTTCTTGGACCTTTTCTGTGCTGCCTGAAAGGTACCTGCCTCCCTTCTCCTGTGTGGCACTTTCCCCTCACCCAGGTTCCTTAGAGTTCGGGACCAGGGGCCAGCTCTGTGTCTACCTCCCCATGCTTTCTTCTGCCCCTCAAATTGTGATTTGTTGCCCATATGAGCTCCTATAGTCAGTCGCACCTCTTGAGTGGGAGCCAGAAAGGGCAGAGCATGCACTGACCACAGGGACACAATGGTACTGGCACCCCACCTCCAGCGATGTTCCCATTCAAGGGGAGACTCTTGCCAGTTCTTAGGTTCAGCACAGCCCCACCCATTCCTGGGCACTAGAAGCCTGGTTCTAAGCAGGGGCTCAAGTCTTGCCACTACCCTTCTCAACAAGGCCCCTAAGGACATGGCCGCTCGAGGCCATCATCTTATTGGAGATGTACTTCCTCTCTTTCCTCTTTGGGGAGTTCTCTGTGGGTCTTGGACAAGCTGCTTTTGAGGGACCTGCTTGTTAGGAGGGAGGGTCCCCAGCCCCAGGCAGTCCTGACTGTGTGCTTCCCCACCCCAGGCTGAGACTGCTGCCAACCGGATCTGCAAGGTGCTGGCTGTGAACCAGGAGAATGAGCACCTGATGGAAGATTACGAACGCCTGGCCAGTGATGTGAGTGTGTGCTCCATGCCCCACCAGAGTGAAATATAGGCAGGGAGGGCCAGAGAGATGGCCCAGCTGTTAGGAGTACTTGTTGCTCTTCCAGAAGACCTGAGTTCAGTTCCTGGCCTCTGGGGGCCAGTGGCACATAGACATACATGCAAGCAAAATACCCATACATATCAAATAAAAAATGAAGGTTTGGGGTTTGCAGGGGAGTGGGGTATACAGGGAGGCAGGAGAAGTAAACGGAGTCTCACGTAGCCCAGTCTGCCCTTGAACTTCTGATCCTCCTGCCTCCACCTCCCAGGTACTGGAATAACAAATATCATTTTGCTGTGAAAGTAGATGTAGCAGTGAGACCTAGAAAATGTGGAGTACAGAACTTGGTTTGGAATTCACCATGCTTGAGTCCAGAGCTTGGGTTTCTACCAAGATGTTCGGTTTCAGTTTCCAAAGAGC
Source organism: Peromyscus melanophrys (assembly GCA_902168415.1). NCBI lineage: Eukaryota > Metazoa > Chordata > Mammalia > Rodentia > Cricetidae > Peromyscus > Peromyscus melanophrys. The sequence continues at coordinate 3,840 of CABHPR010122258.1, read as the reverse complement.
ATATCTGTGTTCTTAGAACCATGACTCCTAGACCTGGAGATTTCAGGATTACTGGTTTGAGGTGCTAGATGTCAGACATGGGACCTCATGCGTGCTGGGCAAGCACTCACCCTCTGAGCCACGTCCTCGCCCCAGGCTTTAAGATTTCGTGGACTGGAAAAACTTGAAAGATGTTGAACAGTCAACTCAAAGTGGCCAACTTCCCCCAGTTGAGGGTGTACACTGGGCAGCTGGGGCTGGGGTGGAGCTGGTTGTTGGAGCTCTTGCTTACCATGTGCAAGGCCCTAGCTTCTGTCAGGGATGATAGAACAAAAGGCAAAAACAAAAAAGCCAGTCATCCCCAACCCCAAGACGAGGCGGAAGTCATGTTCTTGGGCACCATTCACCAGCCTGGTGCCTCTGTTCTTGGCTTTGTCTTTGCCACTAAGAACCATTCTGTGCTTATCTGTGCTGGTAATAACTACTTTACTGTTCAGGATTGTGTTGGAAGACCCAGTCTGTTGGCTTGTTGGTACTCTTCCTCACGCTGTCAAAGATCAGAGTAGGTCATAAGAATACGGTTTTTTGTTTTTTGGGTTTTTTTTTGTTTTGTTTTGTTTTGTTTTGTTTCAGTTTTCTATTTTTAGGTGCTAGGCCTTTTGTATGCACTGGCACCCAACTGAGGCAAACACATTGTAGGCTCTTACTATTGTGTCAGCTACGGTCAATAAACCCGGGCAGAGCAAGAGTCTCAAGATAGCTGTGGCCAGTGAGGTTAGCAGTCACGAGTCCTGTGACAGTCTGGAAGGGGGTCTTCTGGGAAGGGACAGTAGACTTGAACTGCCCACTTCAATCTGGGTAAGAAAGACGCAGAGCAGAGGCATGAATAGGAAGAAGCGGGTAGCCGAGTGCTCCAGGAGATCACACATTCCCAGAACTCTATGTTGTGTGGTCCCAACAGAAATAGTGGAGAATTTGGGTTTGGAGGCAAGCCAACCCTGAGAGCAGGGCTGCATCCTGTATCCCTGTAAGCTGGGGGGGAGGGGGGGTCGTCAGCACTCTGAGCACCTCTGCGATGGCCACCATGATTCCTGTGGGCCCACAGCTTCTGGAGTGGATCCGACGCACCATCCCCTGGCTGGAGGACCGTGTGCCTCAGAAGACCATCCAGGAGATGCAGCAGAAGCTAGAGGACTTCCGAGACTATCGGCGTGTTCACAAGCCCCCCAAGGTGCAGGAGAAGTGCCAGTTAGAGATCAACTTCAACACACTGCAGACCAAGCTCCGGCTCAGCAACCGGCCTGCCTTCATGCCCTCCGAGGGCAGGATGGTCTCGGTGAGTTTACCCCCTCCCCCACAGGGCCCAGGGGCATCACCTGTTGAACCACACTAGGACATAAGGCTTGGCTGGCATCTTCTTAATTCAGGGCAGGGATGGTGAGAGGGTGTACTTCACATTTCCCTATTTCTCCTGAGGTTTTACACCCAGAATTCTCTGCACTACTACCCCCAGCCACACCACAGTTTGTGTGGACCATTTGAATCTGTACCCCTAGTCTTCTGGGACTCCAGGCCTAACAAATGTCTGAGACCCTTCATAAAGGGAGGGACAGCAAGACACCCTTCATAGTCTCCTTGGCAGCATCCATCCATTGATTTGCCCACCCACCCACTCATGCTGAGGGTCATTCAGTTAGACCAAAAGAATCAATGTTTGTGTTCCCAGCAAGATGGTCAGTGGTTAGGCATTTTCAGAGGATCCAGTTCCCAGCATCCATGAGGCAGCTCACAGCTGCCTGTAATTCCTTCCCCTGGAGATTCAAAGCCATCTTCTGTCTTCTGTGGGTACCTACACACATGTCACACACACATGACACACACACACACACACACACACACACACACACACACACACACACAAAGCATTGGTCCATGCTGGCCCATGTAGACAAAACTGCAAGGTAGGATCAGGTAGACCTCTCCACCAACATCTTGTGAGACCCCTGCTCTCCCTCCTGCCCCACAGGACATCAACAATGGCTGGCAACACCTGGAGCAGGCAGAGAAGGGCTATGAGGAGTGGCTGCTGAATGAGATCCGCAGGCTGGAGCGACTTGATCACCTGGCAGAGAAGTTCCGACAGAAGGCCTCCATCCACGAGGCCTGGACCGATGGTATGCTTCTCACGTTCCTTGTTCTGTTCTCCACTCAGCTGTTCAGGCACACATAGTTCCTGCCATGTTGGGTCTGCCAAGCCCCTCTTCTGGCTGCAGGAATGCTGCTTTGGTTTTATGGTTAAGCATGGTTATGGGCTTTGGGTTAAGCAGCAAGGCACTCTGCTGTCCAGGTTCCCCTTATGCCTCTTTGCTGTGGCCTAAGATGGCTCATAGGTGAGCCCCTTCCTAGATTATCCAGGAACACAGCCAAGGCTCTTCCTTGTGCCTGCGCACTTGCCCTGTCTCTTCCAGGAACAGTTCTCAAGCCCAGGTTCAGCCCACCATGCTGTCTGTGACTGAGTTTCACACCACATTGGCCCAGATGCATAAGTCTGTCTCTCCAGCCGCCTTCTGGCTCCACAGGCAGATCTAAAGATGGTGCTCCCTGACTCCGTCACCACCCTGTCCCAAAGCCTGCTTCCCAGCAGTCCTGCAGCTGCCTGGCTCTGGCTCAGGATGTAGAATTCCATCACGTCCTTGGCCTCTGGTCGAGAGCCACTCCATCACTGAGATTCCAGATTCCCAGGAGACCTAAAGGCATCAGAAAATGCCCTTGAAAAGCAAAAGGCACACCACGTCACACTCACAGACAGCTGTCACTCAGTGGTGGCCCAGGGTTCAATCTCCAATGGCAAAACATAAAAAGTCCTCCAGAAGAAACCTCCCTTTCCCCACCCGCATTCCCCACCACTGCCACCCTGCTTATTTGCATTTCCTTAGCTACTCTGTGGTTTTTCCATCCCTTCCACACCATGGCTTCCCAGGGAGCCTTCTTAGCTCTGTGGGCATATAGTTTCAACCTAGCCAGATGCTGAGACCCCCTGGGGACACTAGGCAACTGCATAGCCCACAAAATGGCATCCACTCTGCTCCTGTCTCACATCCGCCCTGCTCTTGTCCAGAGCAGCCAGCTTCCCTTTCTCTGCCGAGGAGACAGAAGAAGTGGTAAGCTGAGACAGCAGGCTAGGCTAGGTGTGGGCACTGCCTCCTGCCTCAGAAACGGTGCCCCTTCAAGGAGGCTGTGATGGCACCCTCCTTGGCTATGATGCCACATTAGAGGGAATGAGGCCCCATTTAGTTAATGCATTCATTCAACACACATCTCTAGCCAGATGTGGCAACTCATGCCTGTAATCTCTGTACTAGGGAAACTGAGGCAGGAAGATTGCTGCAAAGTCAAGGTCAGCCTGGACTATATAGGGGGCTCCAGAGTAGTCTAGACTATAATGTGAGATCCTGTCTTGAGAATCCAAACAAAACACCCCACACATGCTTGTGGATCTGAGCACTTAGCTGTGCTTGGCCCTGTGCACTGTAGTTTCCCAAGTGGGCAAGCCCTGCCCCGAGAGGACTCCGGCATATGTGCTTGCACTTCTCTTGTGAGGGCCCGCAAGGATATAAGGAATGTCTAACGCTTGTGCCTCAGGTGTAGCTAAGGTATTTCCTGCTGCCATTTTCTGAGGTTTCTTGCCAGCTTGTTTTTTATTCTGTGGTTCTCACCAGATGAGCTGGAGAACCCAGCCCAGGGCTGCTAGAGGTCTAGAACTGGTTTCATAGGCTGTGGGTATGGTAACCCCTCAGGGCTCCTGCTCTGGGAATGCCTAGGGACAGGCTTGCACTGACGGGATGAGTGCAGTGAGCCCCA
>CABHPR010122257.1:0-22400 GCA_902168415.1 Peromyscus melanophrys | reverse complement strand
CAACCAAGTAAACAACAGAGACTTATATTGCTTACAAACTGTATGGCCGTGGCAGGCTTCTTGCTAACTGTTCTTATATCTTAAATTAATCCATTTCTATAAATCTATACCTTGCCACATGGCTCGTGGCTTACCGGCATCTTTACATGCTGCTTGTCCTCACAACAGCTGGCAGTGACTCCTTTCTTCCACTTCCCAGAATTCTCTCCTCCTTGTCCCGCCTATACTTCTTCCTGCCTTACCACTGGCCAATCAGTGTTTTATTCATTGACCAATAAGCAACATGTTTGACATACAGACCATCCCACAAAGGTGATTTGCATGAGATGTCAAAATTCACAAACTGAATATTCAAAACATGGAGGCAAATTATCTGAAAAGTGGCATACAGTTATTCTTTCAAATAGCTACAGTATAATAGATAAATGTGTGACACTTGTTTAGGTCAGACTAATGAGGATTTTTGGATGTAGAAATGATTGAAACAAGTTCAAGAGACTTTTCCAGCATCACTAATAGTAAGAGAAATACAAATCAAAGCCACTGGGACATAGGGCCTCAGTCTAGTCAGAATGGTTACTGTCAAGACAAAAGATAACACAGTCTTGTGAGAATGTAAGAAAAGAGTATTGTGCAAGAAAGCCAGTGGGAGTGCAAATCAACGTAGCCATTATGGAGACCAGACAGAGTTTTCTTAAATAATCTAAAGTGTAAATACCATGAGCCCATACTATATGCATTTCCAAGCAATCTCTTCCCTGTCTTTTGCACACTATTAATTGCTAAGAAATGGAAATGGGAGTATTTGTTTTATATACATCAATTTAAAACAAAATTTAACCTAAATTTCAAAAATAGTAAATCTTCTTGAATAGGAAAAAAAATGACAAAAAAAGATGTGTTTGTTAGTTCACATCGACTTGATACTACCAGAGTCACCTAGAAAAAGTAACCTCAGTTGAAGAATTGTCTCCATAAGATTGGACTATAGGCTTATCTATAGTGACATTTTCTTGATGTGTAAGGGTCCGGGTCCACTGTGGACACTTCTACCCTTGGGCAGATTGTCCTAGATTGCATAAGAACCATGTTGATGTCTGTAATCTGTATTGCCACCAGAGACCATGCTGAGGTCCCTGGCATATGCTGATGCTGGAGGCCATGTGGATGTCTGTGGTCTATGCTGTCTCCAGAAACTATGTGGAAGTCCATGTTTCATGCTCTTGTTGACTGAAAAGGACAAGGAAACTACTTTTGCAATGGTATCGATGACTGCAGACTCACAGTTGAGAAAGAGGGGTATAGAAGGCTTCTGTGACAACCCCCACAAAAGAAAGTCTAGACAGAAAACCATCAAAGAGAACTCTTAAAAATTGTGATAAGGATGCTGAAGTGTAGCTCCCTACAACTGATGGACTCTGGCTGGGTGCAGGTGGGGAAGAACTCAGTTTTCTTTAAGGGGCTGGCCACTGGGAGTTTGATCATATTTCAGTGGGTACATGGGCAACACAAATTGGACTTTTTCTTTTTATTTTTTTGATGGGGAAGTTCTAAGTGTTGGGAGCTAACCTGAGAGGGCTGGGAAGTGAGTGTGATTGGGGTGCATAATGTGAAATTCCCAAATAATCAATAAAAATATTATGCTGGAGACACAACAGAAGAACAGCCTGAGCAAGCCATGGAGAACAAGCCACTAAGCAGCACTTTTCTATGGTCTCTGCTTTAGTTCCTGTCTCCAGGTTCCTGCTCTGAGCTCCTGTGTTGGATTCCCAATAATGGTCTGTAACCTGTAAGCTGGATTAAACCCTTTCCTTCATATGTTGTTTCTGGTCAGTCTTTTTTATTACAGCAGAGATAAATCAAACTGGAACACTGGGGAGGGAGAGATGGCTCAGTGGTTAGGAGTGTTTTCTCTTGCAGAGGACCTGAGTTTGGCTTCCAGAATCCCTGTCAGCTCACAGTCACCTGCGAGTCCAGCTCCAGGGGATCTATTGCCTTTTTCTGGCCTCTGGAGGCAGTGATATTCATATGCACATACACACACACAGACACACAGGCATACACATAATTAAAAGTAAAACAAATCTTTAAAAATAAAAGTATAGAGTTTAACAGCTAGAGTATATCATCATCATAAAACATGAGAATCATTTATTTCTACATGAAACAGTGCACTTAAATTTTGCTGCATTGACATGTAAGATGGCTAAATTAGGAGATCATTTACTTCTAGGCATCCAATCTAGAAAAAAAAAGTTTAAAATCTACAATAGTCAACATTCCATATGCAAAACGTAAGACTTTGTGTATACAAAATGCAACACTAGGTCATTGTACGTATTTGAAGTGATAAATTGTTTTTACTAATCATATGATGTAAAAATAATCCAATAAAGCTAGACTTCATACTTCTTCATTTGCGGTAGTTTGAATGAGAATGGCGCCCATAGGCTTATGTGTCTAAGTGCTTGGTCTTTAGTTGGTGAGATGATTTGAGTAGGACTTGAAGGTTTCCCTTTGTTGGAGGAGGTGTAACTCTTGGAGTGGGCTTTGGGGTTTTAAAAGCAAAGACTGGCCCCAGTCTTGCTCCCTCTCTCTTTGTCTGCTGTGTGCGTATCAGGTTGTAAGCACTTTCCAGTGCCAGGTCTGACTGCCTGCTTGCTGCCATGCTCCCTGCCATGACAGCCATGGACTCACATTCTGAAATTGTAAGCAAGTCCCCAGTTAAATGCTTTCTTTTATAACATGCCTTGGTCATAGCGTCTCTTCAGAGCAATAGAACAGTAACTTGTTGCAGAACATTACTTTAACTATGTAAACATGTGTTACATTTGTTTAATGTTGTAAAGTTGTGTTGCTGTTTCACATTGCCTGCCTAAGGCACCTGATCGGTCTAAAAAAAATAATAAAAAGCTGCATGGTCAATAGCTAGGCAGTAGGCAGATGGGTGGGGCTGGCAGGCAAAGTGAATAAGTAGGAGGAGAGAGGAGGAAGGGAGAATGAGGGAGAAAGAGAGGGACATGCCCAGGGCCAGAAGTCAGGCAGCCACCAGCTAGCCAGACATGGAGGAAAAAGGAAAGTAAGATGTACAGAATGAAAGGTTAAAAAAAAAAACCCAAGGCAAAACATACAAAAAGAGAAACAGATTAAAACAAGAGCTAAGATAAGGCTAAGTATTCATAAATAATAAGTCTGATGTCATGATTTGGGATCTGGTGGTCCAAAAGAAAGCCTGCTACAGTAACTAAGATGTATATTCAAAGTAAAACAGAAAATGAGTAGAAATTTGGACAAGAATGAGTATGAGGTGCTTCTGAAAAGGTGTCTCTGTGGTTAAGAGTGCTGGCTGTGCTTCAGAGGACCTGGATTCGATTGCTAGCACCTGCCTGGTATTCACACTCCTTTATAACTCCTGTCCCAGGAGACTCAACGCCCCATCCTGGCCTCTGTGTACAATACTCATCAGACTGAATTTTGTAAACAGCTAAGAGGTATTCAAAAGTGTTAGAAGCTTCTTATGAATTGGGATCATCAAAACGTTGCTTAAGCTGAAATTTAAGTGATATTAATCTTGAATATTTAAGGCTCTTCTATTTTCTCATAAACATTGCTGACACCACAAGCCCAGCACCCCTAGACGTGTTTACAGGTGATAAGTTAGATAATCTTTCAGAAAAAGTAGATTCCTCGTGCAACTTTAAGATAGCAAGGAACAGAGTGCTGATGTACTTTTTTGGATTGCACTTGGGGAGAAGAATGATAATCTTTATTACTGTATCCCCATCGGTTTGTACTTTCCATTGAGGAAGCTGATTTTCAGCTCCAATACTCCAAGAACAGAACACATCTCCCAAGCCCAACTCTATTTTCTATTCATTCTCTGTTTTAGGTGCAATAGGACGCAGTTACATTCTTCCAAATTAGGAAGCTGAAATGAAATGTCACAGGTTGTCAACATCACACTGAAAAATAAGATGCTAACACACCTGACAGATGGTTGATACCCTGAAAACATCCTTTACAGAGCAGAAGCTTAAACAGGAAAGCATAGTTGTGCACAACCTCCCTTGTCCTATATAGACAAGAGAGTTAGTGTTGGAGACCTTTGACATAAAGCCTATTAAAAATAAATCTAGAAGAAATTATGTTCAGAGCAATTTTCATTTAAAGAGTCAGTATTTCTAATTTTAGTAACAGTATTAGACAGTTCTTTGTAATATCATGTAGCCTGATACAGCCGTGATCTATAAAGTAGCAAGTATAAACTTCCTGAATACATTAAGTAGTTTTTCAAGGCAAGGAAAACAGGTAGGAAATTTCTATCCTTCCCATCCTTCAATTCCAATTCCCCAATCTTATCGCCAGTTTCACAGCAGACCACCTGATGGGACTTTCCAGCCTCTCTGCCCCATTCCCAGGAGACTAAGTAGATCTTCTCCCACAACCTTCCTCCCTCATCCCATGCCCCAGATTTAGTGATCAACACTCAAGCCACTCTCTCCCTGGAAACCACTAGTCATGCCAGCCAGAGAACCAGGTGGGTTACCCTCACTGTCCTTCCTGTCTTCCAGTTCCAGTTCCCCAGGCTCATCCCCAGCCTTGTATCAGACCATCTTCAGGGGCCTGTCTACCCTCTCTTCCTCCATTCCCTGTGGACTCCATACATCCTCTTGGCAGACCCCTTTCCTCCCCCTGCCCCTATGGTGGAGCCTCTTAATTCTCTGACCCTTGTAGTCCATCCTTATTCCTCCTTGTCAACCACAAATACCTAGAAACAAGTTATGCCAGGGACCCCCAGTGGTTACACCTGGCAGAGATTTAGAAGCCCATCCTCAATGAACCCACAGCAACCACATACTTCTAAGATCAAGAGAGGGCAATAGAAACAAAGGAATGGAAAACACACTCAATGAAGACAAGACTAGATATCAACACCTAGAATTACAATCATTCTGAAACCAGATACCAGATGCCAGTGACAAAATACAGTCAATAATAGCCAGGGCAGTATGTCTACACTAGAGTACAGCAAACCCTACTATAGTTGATCCTGAGAAATGTAATATAGATGAAGTACCAGACAAGGACTTCAAAATACCTATTATGAATATGCTCAAGGATAAGAATGAAACCATAAAATAAACTCATCACAACATATAATAATTAAAACATTAAATGTACAGAACAAAGAAAGGATATTAAAAGCTGCAAGGGAAAAGGAACAAGTAACATATAAAGGAAGCTCTATTAGAATAATCATTGACTTTTCAGTGGATACTCTAACTGCCAGAGGGGGATAGAGGGATGTTCTATAAACTGCAAGAGACCATAGATGCTAGCTTAGACTAGTCTACACACCTTAAAATTATATGAAGAAGGCCATTAATGCAATCTATGAAAGCACAACCAAACAGTGGAATTAAATGAAGAAAACTATTCAGGACAAGAAAGGGGAAATAAAACCAACAAACTCAAACTGAGGATAATCTGGAAATAAAAAAAAAATTAAGAACTTGATCAGGAACTTCAGAGGCAAACCTCACTAACAGAATACAAGAGATCATCTTAGGCACTGAAGACAAGATAGAAGAAATGGATGTCACAGTCAAAGAAAATGTTCAATCTATAAAAATCCAGATACAACATTATCTAGGAAATCTGCGACATGATGAAAATGCTAAATCTATAAATACAGGAATAGAAGAAGGAGAAAAAAATCCAGGTCAAACGCACAGAAAAATTTTTTTAATTATAGAAAAATATGTCTTTAACTTAAAGAAAGGTACAAGAAGAATACAGAACACCAAATGGATTGGACTAGAAAATAAAGTCCCCTCAGCAAATAATGACCAAACTTACAGGGGAAAAATACCAAGTGACATATAAAGGCAGATCTATTAGAATAATGACTTATGTTTTAATGAGGGCTCTAACTGCCAGAAGAGCATGGACAGGTCTTCTAAACTCTAAGAGACCACAGATGCCAGCCCAGACTACTATACTCAGCAAAACTTCCAATCACAATACATGGAGAAGGAAAGAAAATCCATGATAAAAAAAATTAAGCAGTATCTATCCACAATTCCAGCTCTACAGAAGTCTCTAGAAGGAAAACTTCAACCTGAAGAGGTTAACCACTTGTAAGAAAACAAAAGGAATAAATAATCTCAAACCAAAAAAATCAAAAGGGGCAGGGGCCCACATCACAACAAGAAAATAATGGGACCCAACAAACAGTACTCAATGGTAATACTGAACATCAATAGTCTCATTTCCCTGATAAAAAGACACAGACTAACAGAATGCATGCAAAAATGGGATCCATCCTTCTGCCGCACCTCAGAATCACACCTTAACATCAAGGATAGGAGACTCTTCAGGGTAAAAGTATGAAAAAGATATTCCAAGCAAATAGGTGCACAGTTGGACAATGTGCAAAGAGTAAGAGACCTTGGGACACTTGTCTTAAATGGGATGTCTCCATCAATTTTGACTCATCATGGCCCAGAGAACCCTGTAGAAAAGAAGGCAGGAAGAGTATAAGAGCCACAAAGGATGGAGGTCACCAAGGAAACATGGCCTTCTAAACACTGCAGGGCCGAGGCACATATGAGCTCACAGAGACTGTGGCTGCAGAAACAGGGCCTGCACATTCTGTGCCTGATGGAGTCCCAGTGTTGAGAACCCAAGTGTACAAAAGCTCATATCTCTAACACAGATGCTATCTCCAATCGATAAGCACTCCCAAATGAAAAATTAGTTTTCTCTAACAGAGTCTCACTAGATATACAAACCATTCTTAAAACCCATGCCCAGCGGTAGATGGCCAACACAAAATGAACTCAATGGTATTTTTGGAGTTATTTTCGTTTGTCTCATAATGTTTTGCTTGGGTATTTTTTTTCTTGCCCTACAGGACTTTGCTTTTATAGTATGTTTTTTAAATTTGTGATTTTTTTGAGGATTTCTATTCATGATCATGTGTATGTGTCTCTGTGTTTTTATGTGTTTTTTGTGATTTTCCTTTGGCTTTTTCTTTTTTTTGTTTTTTTTTATTGTGTCCTATTCAGGTTTGTTTGTTTTTGTATTATTATTATTATTATTATTATTATTATTATTATTATTATTATTATTTTCTTTTCATTTTTTTATTCCTTTTTTAAAAGATGCCTGCTTGTTTACTAATAGAGAGAGCAAGAAAGGATATGAATTTGGGTGAGTAGGAAGGATCTTGGAGGAGGTGGGGGAGAGGGACCAATAATCAGAACATATTACATGAAAAAAAATCTATTTTAAATAAAAAAGATTATTCAGTAGCAATTTATTTACAATAAAATTTATCTTTAGAAAAGCGTACAGTTCTAGGGCTGGGGAGATGGCCATGTGGGTAGGAGAGCTTGCTGTGAAACCTGATAACCCAAGTTCAGCCCCATAACCCACATTAAAAACACCTTATGAGGTAGTGCTCATCTGCAATCCTAGGAATACCACAAAAAGATGCGGGACAGAGACAGAAGAATCAATTGGAAGCTTGTAGTGAGCTAGCCTGAGGTATGCAGTGCATCAGAAACAAGACAGAAGTGTCCAGCATGATAGAAGGAAATTACCTACTCCTTACTGCTCTCCTCTGACCTCCACATGCATGCTGTGGCACTCCCATGTCCACACTAAGACATTTACACACAAACATACACACACACACATATACACACATACACTATTACACAGACATGCATATACACACTTATCACACATGTGTGTACACAGGTCATAAGTAAGAAAATTAGAGAATACAGTTCAATGAGCTTTGACAAATGTTTACTACATCCAAGAAACAGAACACTTCTATGTGGTAAATATTTCAGGGTCACTTACAGCCAGGTAGTAGTACCCTGTTCTCTTACCAAAGCTACTGATGACTAATCTGTTCTGTCTGCAGGTTTCCTACCATGGAAAGTTTTCAGGAGGTCAAAAATTAAAAAATGCACTCACACTGTCTGTGGTCTTTATGTCTTCTTTACATTTTATTTCACCTAGCCTAAAGCTGTCTGGATCTACACACACAACATATTCATTTAATATTTTACTGAGTCATATTGCATTGTTGTTGTGTAACAAAACTTTTCCTGGAGAGACTCTACACACACACATCTACTCACCCAGACAGGAAGTTCATGACAGACCAAAGCATGGATACCACCAAAGTTCACCTTGGTGATCCAATGAGTTTTTTGGAGATACGTAGAGGAATGCAGATGATAGGTTACTTCCAGGAGCAGAAATGACCCACAGACAGCTGCATCACCAAAGCTCACCTCAGTATTGTGATTGTTCATAACAGTTATAGACCTGGGGTGGACCTCACAGCCTGCAGACAGGTCAACAAGATAAAGATTGTCCTTTGCAGGTGCCTCAGTCTAAACCTCTTTCAGACAGTGTAGCTGGTCTGGTCTCAGAGTCGTTTTTGCTCCTTTGCTTGTCAGGGAGACATCTTTGCAGCTCAACTCCTCTTATCTGAGAGAGACCTTCAGCTTTTATTGCTTACTCTGGTTGGAAGGGGCCTAATGAAGTTGGTCAGTTTCAGGAACTTCCTGAAGCTATTCAGAGTTGTTTAACTTCCTGTTTAAGGAGTTTCCTGTAGGATGGGATGTTTCAATATTGTGGGAAATTATTACTCACAGATTGTGTGGATGCTTTGGAACCTGTCTGCTCACGAGCTAAAGGGCAGAGCTGTTTCCAATCTGAAGATATTATGGCAATGCTGTGAAGATTGCTCATAGAATGTTATCAAGGCATAGTATCCACACTAGCTTGTGGCAAATGCTCAGTACTAGAATTGTTTTCACCAGTACAAGGAATAGAATTGGTATGCCTTCTAGTTTCCGGAAAGGGCTTTGGAAATTTACACACACAGTTTTGTTGACACTTCTATTTTTACTCCCCTTTGATAGATATACAGCAGTTGAAAAAGCTAAGAATATAAATATTTTAGTTTATAAGCAATTACCAGAATGGTTCCAAATTGCCATGCACTATATTCTTGATAGCATTCTACCTTTCTTCTTGTTATTTTTGGTGATGTTTGGCATTTTAGGCTATGTATTCCCTAATTTACCTTTGTTCTCCTTGTTTTGATATGTAGTATTTTTGTATTTAGCAAATCAAATGTGTCCCAAATCCCCTTGTCATTTATTTTTGGCAAATAATTTATTCATTAATTCAGTGTTTAATATCCAAATACTGCTGCCAAAGACTGTATTTTGTGTTATTTCAAAAAAATTTAAATCATTTGTATTTGCTTGATGGCTCAGACTGTGTTCCATATTGCTGTTTTCTAACTTGCGGTTGAAAGAAGGCATGTTGTCCTTTTGTTGAGTATTCTAATGCCAACTGGATGTGGGTGTGGCTAGGGGTGTGTCTTCTCTGAATTCCTACCTTTTCTGATACTTGCATTTAACACTCAGAAAACAGAATTGTTATTATTTTCTTTCAATTTTACATTTTATTCTCTCTTCATTTTGTGTTTGTATACATATTTAGAGTTGATACATATTGCTCTGATAGCCAGAAAGTTTTTTAATTAACTAACACCAAAATTAAATGAAATAAATATGTTATTGTATAACCCTTTTGCTCTAAAATAATTCTTCCACGATTATTTTTCTCTTCTTTTAACTAAGAAATTTTTTTATTCATTTTACATACCAGTCACAGATCCCCCTCTCTTCCCTCCTCCCACTCCCCCCAGTTTTCCCCTCTAACCCATCCCCCATTCCCTCCTCTGAAAAGGTAAGGCCTCCCATGGAAAGTCAGCAAAGCCTGGCACATTCAGTTGATGCAGGGGGAGGGGCTTGGTCCTACCTCAACAGAATAAGGTTTTTTAATTAATGTGTAATATTCCTGTTTGTCACTAGTAGTGTATTTTGCTCTGAAATTTACTTTCATAGATATTAAAATAGGGATTACATCTTTCTGTAGATTAGTATTATCTTTTGTGTCCATAATATTATATTTAAAATTGATATAATTAGGCTTTTTAAAATTCTACTGTAGTAATCTGTCTTTGTCAGTTTGTTAAAACTACGGGTCTCCTGTGACCCACGCTGGCCTGGAACTCACTGTATAGCCAAGGATGCCATAACCTTGAACTCTAAATCTTCCTGCCTCCCATTATAAGTGGTAGGATTACAGGTGTGCACTACACCTGGTTGACAATTTAATTTTAATTATCAGTGCATTTCTCTGGGATCTGTACTGTTTAGCTTTAACTCATACAGGCTACATGTTGATGTTATCATTTCAGTTCATGTCTAGGAATCTTGGGATGGTGGCATTCCATTCCTTTTCTTTCTTCCTTCTTTTACTATGTTATTATGTGCTTTAATCCTTTACATATTATCAACTCCTCGGTACAATGCTACTAATTTCACTTCCTTAATATGTCAGTTCTTCCTCGATACAATGCTATTAATTCCAATTACTTAGTATGAGAGTTATTACATGAGGTTACTAGAAATAATGGAAAGAAATCACTTTTATACTTATCTGCATTTTATATATGTGAGTGCTCCTGATTCCCTTGTACAAATCTATATTCCTTCTTTTCACATGATCCTATTTATTATTAACTGTAGTTGTAATCTGTTAGAAATGAAATCAATTAGAATATGATCATACATGAAAATGTCTTTTGGGTCTTTAGTTCTATAAGGATTTTACTAGAATTAAAATTCTGGGTTGGGACAAATGAAGGATCATGTAGGACAAGATGTTTAGACAGGACAACAAATAAATCACTTGGTAGAAAAACAGAAGCATTGAGCAAAGAGAATAGGACTTATCAATTACAATATCCTTTATGCTTCTTATGACTCCGCCTTTGTTATTTTCAAATTAAAAGAAGACATATATATCTATCTATATGGATATGTATATATGTAAACGTATGTATACATTTTGTGAAAAAATATATATGTTCATCCCAAGAATGTTAGAGTAAAATTAATAAAATAATATGTATCAGAAGTTACACTGCTTATATTGGTTTTGTTAGTTTGTGTTCAACAAATAATACTGTTAATTGTAGGGAAGAAGATGAAAGAATCTATGTAGAGCCATGGGGTTGAAACACACATCCCCAAAGCAGCAGGAAAAATAACTGAGCATGTTGTTTCTTAAAATGAGGGAAACTTTCTTTTCCACAGGACTAGAAGCCCTGGGAGTTAGGGGATGCTGTTAAAATTGTGCCTACTGTCTAGTACAAAAGGACTTGAACCAGAGAAAATGGACAATGGAAGAATAGTGTCTTAGTTACTTTTTTATTTTTATGATAAGACATCGTGACCAGAGCAACTTATAGAAGAAAGAACTTATTTGGAGCGTTGCAGTTTTAGAGGATGAGTTCATGGCCGTCATTGCAGGGAGCATGGTAGCAGAGGCAGAAAGGCATGGTGCTGGAGCAGTGGCTGGGAGTTTCCATCTTGATCCACAAACAAGCACAAGGCAGAGAGAGCTAATTTGGAATTCCCTGGGTCTTGGAACTTCGAAATCCACCTCCAGTTACATACTTCCTCCAAGAAGGCTGTAGCACCTAATTCTGTCCAAAAAGCTCCACCAACTTCCTGCCAAATATCTAAATATGTGAGCTGGGTGCTACTGTCATTCAAATCACCATAAATCGTTCCTTCTATAGAAAACCACTGCATATTAAGGACCCCAGATTAGACTACTATCAGTAGTGGAGAGGGTGCCTGAACTGGCTTACTCCAGTAATCAGATCGGTGAATACCCAAACTGTCATCATAGAGCCTCCATCCAGTAACTGATGGAGGCAGATGTAGAGAGCCACAGTCAAGCACCCGGCCAAGCTCCAGGAGTCCAGTCGAATAGAGGGAAGAGGGATTATATGAGCAAGGGGGGTGAAGATCATGATGGGGAAATCTACAGAGACAACTGAACAAAGCTTGTTGGAACTCATGAACTTCCAACAGCTATGGGACTTGCATGAGATCTGACTAGATCCTCTACATATGGGAGACAGTTGTGTATCTGGGTCTGTTTGAGGGGCCCCTGGCAGTGGGATCAGGATCTATCCCTGGTTCATGAGCTGGTTTTCTGGATCCAATTACCTAGGTGGAACATCTTGCTCAGCATTAATGCGGGGGGCGGGGGAGCTTGGTCCTGCCTCAACTGAAGGTACTAGGCTTTGCAGACTCCCCATGGGAGCCATACTCTTTTGGAGGAGGGGTGGGGGGATTGGTAAGGGGAGGCTGGCGGGGAGTGGGAGGAGGGATGAGATGGGGATCTGTGGTTGATATGTAAAAAAATAAAAAAAAATCTAAAAAAAAAGAAAAAAATCACATTGTACAAGGAAAGGAAGAAATTAAAATACATGAAAGTTACCATCCAAATATAGGAGTAAAATTGACATTTTTAAGAATGATAGATAAGCAATCAAAACAACTTAGTAGGATTCAGAATTTTCTGCAGATCAGTTGGAAAACTGAATGAGCAAAGCTGTGAGCAAATTACAACTCAACAATAGTGAAAAGTCAGGTGGATAAGTGACCTTTTGCTACTAGAGAAATAACAGTGAATAGCTTAGTGTATAGTTTAGGATGATGGGCAACTCAGGAAAAGAAAGACAAGCTCCCCTGGACAAGAAATAAGAAAACTAAAACCATGGAAGTACCCAGAGTCTTAAGGGTAATAAGATATTAAGTCTAGGTTTTAGGAGAAAACCCAGAAGGCTGAACTTGAATTAACATCGAAGATCAAGAATTGAGAATACATTTCTTCCTATTTGATGATGCAGGTTGATTGTGTTGATAAAATGTAATTATATGATGAAGCACAGCCAACATATAGTTGGAATGAAGAACATTAAAATCTATATGAATATGGACTATTGAAACTAAAAGATAACTTTGATTTTTAAATATTTAAATTGTGTTTGTTTTAATCATTAGGCAATATGTACATATATATGTTTATATGAGCATGCACATGTAAATCTTGATGAACCAAATAACTCAAGAGTTTGTACAAAAAAAGAAAAATTTCACAAACACAGACTCTCACCCATCCTCTCAATTATACCTATGGCATAATTTTTATGTCAATGTTTGAGTAATTATGGGTATGTAGATGTTATTTTAACCTACCTTGCATATAAAGAGTACTTTTCCTTTTCAAAAAAATTTTTTACTCTCTGGAGTTAAGAATTATCCAAGTTTGGGGGTGCCTATTTTTTCCATAAACTTAATGCTAACTCAAATATCTTCACCAGTTGTCAAATTTTCCTGTAATGTACAATATTTCATGAACAAAAGTGGTTTTTAAAGATATCTTTTTTGAAGACTTCTGAGCTACTCCATTCTGGACTGATTTTCCTTCGGGGCTGGCATACTGCCTGGAATTTCCACTTCTCCATGAACCCATAGGCATCCTTCATACTTCCTCTCTGTTTTCTGCATGTCATAGCAATCTGTGTTGGTACATGCCTTTGTTTTAATGAAGCTCTCTTTAGAACAGCTTCTTGTGAAGAGTATATAATAGCATATTTAGAAGACATTGAATGTCTCTACCATTATTCTTGATTTATGGTTTGTCTGGATATCAAGCCCTATGTTTGAAATAATATCCCCTGAAACCTTATAAACAATGTTCCATTGTCTCCCTTCTCCACTCTGATCTTAAGCAGCCTCAAGCCTTCCTAGCTCGAGACTTCTCCCCTCTCTGTAGCTCATAAAATTTCATCTTTGATTTCAATGTTGTAAATTTTCATGTTGATATACTTTGAAATGGATCTATTTTAAAATATAGTTTTCTGAGCACACAGGAGGGCTTTGCCTTTTCTGGTGGCCCATGTCCTCCAATCATGAGAAAAAAAATGGGTGGATTAAATAATACTTCCTTTGGGTTTTATTATTTTGTCTCTCTATCTACTTAGGTTTTTTGACTATCATATCCCTTAAAATATTATTCATTTTGTTATCGTTTTCCTTCTTAATTTGTCATCTATTTTTGGTTTTCTTATTTCACATTTATCTGCTTTCCAGAAACTTTTCTTAGCTTTGTCTTTGAAAATGTCTACAGACTTAAAAAAAAAAAAAAAAAAAAAAACAAAAAAACAACTTAAAATGTAATGAGTATTTGAGACAATGTATGCCTACTGGACGAAATTTTACTAAATTCTTTAGTAGTGTCTTGTTCTTTTTTCATAAAAATATTTTATTTATCAAAGATAACTTATATGAATTTATAAGCACTTGTAAGAATAAATATACTTTTTATACCCAGCTTTCTTTCCAAAAATCTATGGCATTTGCTCTCTTGTTTTGAGCTCTATCCTTTAACATGGAGGTTGCTTGCAGATGACGAGTTTTTGCAGGTTGTCCCTGATACATCAACATAGGACCTTTAATGCTGACTTGATGATTAAGCTTCTAGCAGCTTATAACTCTGATTTTCACTACCAGTGATGATGTAATTTCTTACCAAATTTAGAATATTTTATGTTGTTTTTCCTCTGTTTGATGAGCAGATTTCTCCATATAATGTTTTTTTTTCATGTCCTCCTTTCACAAGAGACTAATGGAGAGGAGCTAAGATATTACACTTGTGTGGTGTATTCATTCATCAAATCTTATGTTTAAAAGAACACCCGCCCTCAAATGTCTCTGAGTGTAGAGACCTCCTTACCTCCAGTCTTTTACTGGTATAATATAAAGTAATTGCTTGGAAATATGTCATGATGAGTATGTTCTGAGGCTTGAACTGTTTGATACTGTTTAAGTCACTTTTTAACTTGTCATCTCTATTAGAAATAACAGGTGTGTAGCAAATAGCATGAACTGTACAAGCCAATGCATTTTGATAATCATAATTACCCATGACCCTATCTTCACTGTAAAGATACACACTGTATCTGTCACTAGATCCCCCTGTCTCTTTTCAGTCATCTCTCCTTTCAGAAGGTCACACACACACACCTCCCATGTAGTCTTTTGTCTTGTTCCTTTCAGCATAATGATTTTAAGATTCATTTATGATTTTGCAATTTCAGTGTTTTTTTTTCCTTCATGCCTAAGTGTTATTACATTTCATCAATGTGCCTTTAACATTATATCCATTTACTCACAAACACAGCTGTTTGCAGTTTAGAGGCATATGAATAAAGTTTTTGTGAACTTTCCTGTACAAGTCATGCACCTTCAAGTGCGGGCATGTATTTCAAATGTCTCTTCTACAAACGCCTTGATGTATGCTTTCATTTCTAAGAAACTACCAGCCTATCAAAGTGATTGTTTCATTTTATAGGACACTCCACATCCTCTTCACCACTTATTGCCATGTATATTTGCAATTTTAGCCACTCTAACTCATGTGTAGTTTTAATTGTTGCTCAAAGTTTTCAACTGATACTTCCCTTCACTTCTAGAAAACAGTGAGAAAAATGGTACTGCACATCCACAATTTTGAAGGTATGTTCCCTGAGAGTCATTAACTTGTGTCATGAGTTTGCTCTTAAAGGATTTAACGTCCCAGATTGCTAAATTAGACATTATCTATCCATATGCTTTCCATCTTCCATGATAGAGTCATTGTTATCTCTACGTTTTCCTACTTTGTTTTAATAAGTTTCTATATGTAAAACTTTATTCTTTTTATCTCAGCAACATTTTTGAAGGCAATGTAAGTAAAGAATCATATTTACTTTGTCATTATTATTCCTCTGTTAAGTACTATGTTTATCATACAAAGTCACTATCAGAGCACAGACAAGATGGGGGTTTAAACAATTAATTAAGGTGTATTATTCTAACAGTAAGAGAAATAAGAATAATTCGTGATAATGTGGACTCAGAAAGGTATACGCTTTTGTCCATGATATACACATGTAATATATACAAATTGAAAAAAGTGCCCTTTTCAGTATTGATGCATGCACTTCATGCATTTCTATCTATTCCACCCTCCGTTTCCCTCCCTCGGATTCCTCCTCCACCACTTTTCCATCCTAAGTTCATGTACTTTCTTTATTTTTTTGTCTTAATATTCACTGAATCCATTTAGTGTTGCCTGTATGTGTGTGGCTATAAATGGTGTCCCTTTTACACGTTATTATTATATTGGAATGATTGTTTAAAAAGGCAGCTGAGAAGAAATAATGAATTAGTATAAGCTCTTTTCCAGAGATATCAAAAAGTAGTATGAAAGAAAACTAAGAAAAAATTAGCAGTTAACTACCTAAGTAAACTAGGACTGATGTGCATTTTAATTTTGCTTCAAAAATTCTGTATATTGTACAGTAACAGCTCAGAAAGCCATATTTGATGGGAAACATGCATACATCTATTTACTGATATTTTACTTCAATTTTAATGAGACATAGAAATAAACCTTAAGTGATCTGGATGACTTTGTTTGCTGTTTCATGTTTTCCAAGCAGCTCTCAGCAGGAATGAAATGGAGGATTACAAACAAACATTATCTTAGAGTTATTTGATGTCACATTATTTATAAGTGTCTTGCCAAGCAGAGGTTTAATTCAGGAATCATGTTTTTTCCATCATATAATAGAAATATTAATGAAAAGTCTACTTACCAAAAAAGAATATTCAACTACAGGCAGAGTAATACTCCACAGACACAGGAACCTGACAAAAGATGGTTTGTACTCTATAAACAGCCACATCTACCTCAGCTTTCTCACTTGTCAACTTTCTGGTAAGAACATTTTGATTAATTGTTGTTATTGTGGCTTCTATACATGTTGTTTATGATAAAGCAACACTAGTTCTTCCAGGGCTAGAGATATAGTGCAGAGGCAGAGTGCATTGTTCTCACATGCAACTTCCTGAGTTTAATACATATCACTTTGAAAGAAAATGAACAAGACTTGAATTCTTCCAAATATCCATCTCCTACAAGTTTTCATCTTTCTTCTCATACTTCTCTTGATAAATGACAATTGCCATTAGGGGTTCAAAACTCTTTAGAGGTGACTATACTTCAGATAAGTGTATTGTTTGTCAGATTCCTGTGCCCTTATAGTTAACATTGATAATAATAAATATTTTATTTTTTTCATATAACTTTAAAATTCAAGATTAGAAAGTCATGGTACTTTATATTGGGTATATAGAAAAGCCTATCACAATTATGAAACACAAGGTTAAATTTTATAGTTCTAGTTGCACAAGACTAATTGTTAAATTGTTAACACGTATTTCTGAAAATAAAGACAGGATAATGTAATTGTATTTCATACTCAGTTCTATCATTTTATGAACAACAGAGACTCATGTTCATTGGTAGTCACTGCTGGTAATACTCTATAAAGGAAATGTGCTATTGATAAACAAAGCCAAGATGAGAAAACATGCATCTGATCCTTTTTCTTTTTAAGACTATCATTTAATTTGATCTTCTTTATCGAAGTTGTTTCTAAAAAGGGGCTGAGTTTCTGCTTCAAATAAATATCAAAATGAAATTCAAGAAACATGGCAGAACATGTTAAAGCCTCTATTTAAAAGTCATTTTACTAAAGATAAGAGAGGTAGAGCATAATCCAAGTATCTAGCTAAACAGATTTTGCTTGTGTATTTAATGGTTTTAGACGTACTTTATAGTATATAGAGTATAACTGTGTAATTGAAATAATCATAGCTATGTTGTATAACTATAACTACATATAAATAAAAGGATCAGAGAAATACCATAAACCAAACTGTTACACTGATATGCTACACTGTGGAAGAGTTGGGTGGGAAGCAATGTCTCCACTGAGTGAAATATTAAGTGTGGCATTTCGATGATGTGGCTTTACACAGATAAAAGTTAAAGTAAATATAATTTCTCTTGCTTGTAGATCATTGATAGATCAATATTACAATTTCCCTTTTGTCTTTCAAACTGTATACTGTTAAAAAAATCATCTGTAGTGTAGTGTGTTATATTATTGCACTTACTCTTTTACCCACTGAAATTATTACATTATATTTTTTTCCAGTTATTCATAAAGTTATCTGACAATTTTCATCATTTGGACTCCTCAGGGTTAAGATTTCAGGTGTGCACTGATAGACCCAGCGCCAATCTGAGCAGTCATTCTCCTTTCAGAACTCCAGTTTTCCCATAACAGGTGACTTGTGCCTCTTTCCAATTATAGCATAGACCAAGATTCCCAATGTATACAGAACACTTTGTAAAATAGTAGATGTTGCTAGGGAGGACTAAAAGCTGAATGTTGATCAAATTTCAGTTTAACAAGGACATCAGAGCAAGCTGGAACCATTCAGAAGAATGGACTGGAGGAAACTCCGAAAGAAAAAAAAAATAACATCACCTTTTCAAAAAGGAGAAACAAAACTGGAAATAAAAATCACCCCTGAAGGCTAATTTGAAAATACAAACACAAACTACAAACAGAAGCACAAAGACTAGTAGTACAACAGACTTTGTTTAACAGAGTAATTGATTATTCACAGAAAAAAAAATCAATTACCGCTTTAGTTTTATAAATAATTTAGCATTCAGAATAGAATGGATTAAGTTCTTGAAAGTTTCTGCAACTATTACATAACTCACGAACATCAATTGTGTAATATTTTACCTTAAATTTGCTAGTGCAAGGAACTAATTCATGTTAAATTATGTGAGACTGTGAAATGAAGAACTCTTCAAGACATCATACATTATATGGCACAGTATAATACCATCTACGAAGCAGTAAAGTTCAGTGCATTATAAAGCAGTACTCATGATTGCAGGTTGGAAACCAGGAGAAGAGAAGAATGGAGGAATATACCATGAACATGATGTGTCTGGGATGTCAGGGTTCAGAAAGAGACATGTGGCACTATAATACTAGAAATATGCTTAAGAGACACTCTTCAGAACAGAAATTTAGCAAAAAATAAGGAGTTCTCGTCACAGGATCTATAGACACCAGGGTGAGGATGACTGCCACTGTACTGAAGCATTTATCCCATTTTGTTGCAGTGTTTCAAATCAGCCATTGAGGGAGTTTCTTCCCTATCTTTGAGTTTATCACCAACAACACAAAAATCATCAAAACATTAACAGGTTTATTGGCCTAGAACAAAACTAGTCCATGCCACGTTTCTCTTAGAAATAATTTGGTTCTTTTCATGTGGAGTACTCAAGGCATCATGATACTGACTGGAAGATGCACAGAGTGAAACGTGCTGAAGACATTCTTATGATAAGACATCTGTCCACAGCGGCACTGTGCATCCGACTCCCCTTTAGCTCACACCCACAAATCCCAACTCCCATCAACTTGCAGCCCCCAGTGGTAAAACAATGCTACAGTTTTTTATAGATGGACTACTGAATCTGGTTTAAGGAAAAGTGACTCAGTTACCATCCAGGAGAGAATCCTCCTCATTATCTGGATTTTAGAAGCTCTCTATGTTAGAGAGTTCTGCTCTGTCATAATTTTGAATTATTTTTTTTCTAACATAAAAAAAAAACCCTTTAGAGAAGCCCCCACCTCTAGTCATTTTCCTGCCTGGCTCCATTTCCCAAGCATACCCGACTGTAAGTGAACACACGTTGCAAGCACACACATATCTTTAAAGTTGTTTTTCCTGAGGCAGCACCATGATGATTGAGAGAAAGTACTTTGCCAGAAAGGACAATTTACCATTGTGTTTTGAGTTTTTTCTTTCTGAAAAGAAAATTACATTGGGCAAAATGCCTCTGGAATCGTATATTTTACATGTTAGGACAAGAACTTAGACTATTTTGCACAAAAATGTTAGTGAATTCTTCAGAACAAAAGAAATGTCATCATGGGCCATTTCCCCACTTTCAGCTTTTAAATAGACAAGGGACTTCCTGTGCAGTATTTTAACATTGGTGCTATGATATTTACATAGATCGCAAATCAAATATCTCTCAAGCACCTACTTGTTCTTTGAAGAAAAGTTAAATACCATCTCAATAGAGAGTGTGGGATGTCTAATGCAGGCTAGACATTTTATTTATAGCCCTTTCCAAAGTACTGTAAATACATCGATCTTTGCAAATAATGTATTTATTCATCTAAAATATGGCAAGGATTCATCTTTTTCTTATTTTAATTTCAAATTCTGATTAGCTATGTTAATATTTATGACTGTTTTGTCAGTTTTTAGCTATTTCCTTATAACAGATGACTCTTCTTTAAGACATTGTGTGTTACCGAAAGAATCAGAAATTGGTCCTTTGACATTTGATCAATTTTCTTGCCAGTGCGTCCTTTCTCCCCCTGTTCTGAACTTCTCTCTGCATACAAATCTTTGTTTCCTTTGGAAGTGGAAAAAGAGCACTTTTCTTGTTTTCCCTCCATTTAACTCTTCGAACTACTTAAAATTTCCTCCGCTTTCACTTGCTATGGTCACCAACAACCAGCATCTTGCCCAATATACACATGCGGCTGTCCATCATTGACTTCTCAGAACAGGCTTGGCCACGGAGAAGCCATCGCCTCTAGGAGACCTCCTTTCCTTTGGATTCTGAGAATCAGCCTGTTCTGTTTCTTCTTGCTTCCCATGCTCCTCATTTGTTGGCCTCTTTCCCCTTAGTCTATGTGTCCAAAGCTCTGCAGCAGCCTCAATCCCTTGGGTGCAGATATGATGGCAGAAATGTCAAAACAGCGATATAACTCAAAGAGAAGAAAAATAAAAGAAATTAATTAATTAATTAATTAAAAGAAATATTAAATAATATAATTTGACATAGAAGGACTTAGGAATGTTTTGAATATAAAAATTATGAAGTTATTACATGCTTCTATTTATCATAAACACTCTTTGGATTTAAGCCTGGTTAAAAAAAATCAGAAGCTATTTCATATAAGAAGCAAAGGGGAATAAAAATCAGAAAGGTAGACATCAGTACAGAAATGAAAATTCAGAATGAGAATGTTTAACAAACGCAATTCATTTGTACATGACAAGAAAAAGGGAAATAACCAGAGTAGAAATTGGCCAAGAAAACCTTGAGATGGTTGTAGTGGAAACAATCAGAATGCTCTTCTATAAAGGGATGGAGGCTTTTTTCTAAGTATAGAATCAAAATCTATGCTGTTTCCTTGTGTGAGGGAGTGATAAAGTATCTCAGAATCTTAAATGCATTTCCTGCCTTTAAATTCAACCACAAATGGAGATATGTAGGCACTATCACTTAAAGCTACTGTTTTCTCCAGTTCAGTAGGCAACAGAGGCTAGACCATAGGTTTGAAAGAAGCAGTCATTTAGGAAGATGTAGGAAGCTGGGGTGTTAGACTTTTGGAGGGCAAATTGAGACAATGCTGGGAAACAACAGACAATCTGCTACCACATGTTTCTACATCAGTTTTCACCAGGGTAGATTTCTTATCTTGGCAATGATATATCTTTTGTGAAGTTTTATTAATGAAATTCCTTACTTAGCTTTGAGTCCATTGCATGAAATTCTTGCTCTCACATGGATACAGTCATGTGATTGGGTCTCATTATTATTTTTTAAACACTGCAGGACAGGAGCCCTCAGAAGCTACCTAGTTCTCTGGACACTGTGTCACTGGGGAGTTGGGAAGTTGAACTCTGTATCCAACCTGCTCATGCCTCAGTAGCTCATCAAGACTGTGTGCTCCAACATTGTGACATTCAGCATCCATGTTAGATGCTGAGCTGTATCACTCCTTAGAGTGAGCAGGTTGTCAGAGCTTTACCCTTGGACTTATTTCAGGCTGCTGATGTGGCTCCTTGGCTTGAATGGATGGCACCATTGGCCTTGGGTAAGCCAATCCTCACTATGTTGAGGAGCACGCTTGCCAGGAGGGCTCCTCACCAGTCCCTTGCTATGCTGTGTTATCCTAACCTTCATGATAGAGGCACTTGCACAGCTGTTGCAGGGCAGAGGAGGCTGGATGTTTAGACTTAACACCTTAAGAATTGATTGCAAGCTTCTTTGTCTCTGTTCTTTAATTTCAAACAGCTCACAATAAAGTGGGAAAACCCAATGACTCCATTGGATGGCAAATTTCTTTACCTACGCACATGTTTATTTTAGTATCTAATTGTGGATTAAAAGGTTTGAGAAGTATCCAAGACATTGTGAGACCTGGTTCTGCATTCTGGTGAGTTAATGATGCTGTCTTCCAGCTCAAAAGACTCACAGCAAGCTACACGTTATATATGAGACTTTGCCTTTTAAAGTATTGATCTTTTAAGGAGATTTCAATTTTGGTACCACCAATACATGCACAGATTTCTATATTTCTCCTGGGAATAATGGAAAGAATGGAAGACTATTGATTCATCTGCAAAGACTTTACAAAACATAGTGTTGAATTTTAAAAACTTCCCTTTCTTTTCTGTTGAATCTAGTTACAGGGACCACAT
>CABHPR010122256.1:0-26136 GCA_902168415.1 Peromyscus melanophrys | reverse complement strand
CATGCAGAGAAAATAAATAGGAGAAATCTAGGGAAGAGTGTGAGGAGGGAGAAAAGGAGAGCATGCCAGGGGCTAGCCACCCAGCCAGCCACAGAGTAAGGAGGAAAGAAATATATAGAATTAAGAAAGGGGAAAAGCCAAGAGGCAAAATGTAAAAAGAAACAGGATAATTTAAGTTGAAAGAGTTGTCTAGAAACAAGCCATGCTAAAGCTGGACATTCATAAGAATAAGTCTCTGTATTTATCTGGGAGCTGGGTGGTGGGCCCCCAAAGAATAAACTACCGGGCAAGGAAATGTACAAAACAAGGTCTTCTAGGACTGCTCATCTGTTTCTGGCCTAAAATGCACCAAACATAACCAAGACCACAGAACCACACTAGATGTCCAGACCAAGAAGCAGATAGGATGAAAGAGAAAGATTCAAGTCTGAGGCTATGAAGAGCCCTGGAAATACATGCTTGGGAACCACTCTAGGGATTTCGAACTGAGTCGAGTGCTGTGATCTTGGTGAGCACATGTGGACTGAAACACTGGGCACCTGCAGAATGAGGAGCAGCAGTGCAACGGAACAGGTGCAGGACAATGGAGGAGACCACGTCCTTTAAAGAGTAGGAATGCCCTATCCAAGCCTCACTCAGTGATGTTTAAGGGACCTGGATCAGAAACCCAGGCAGGACGAAACAGTGCCCACAGTGAGGCTGGCCTAGCAAGGCAGAGGATCAATAGTGTCCTCTCCCTCACCCCAAACCCACAAAACAAACTGACCAAAAACCCAAGTTCATTTGTGATTCAAAATTGTAGCAGCCAGTAATTGTAATGGTAGGTCTGATAGGGTGTTAATATCCCCAATACACAAGGACCTCCTACATGTCATTTAGTAGGAAGATATCAGTAACCCAATGAACGATTAAATGACCACGGAGAACAGTAGCCAGGTTCAGAGACACAAAGCAAAGTGGTGGGTGCAGTGTGAGGAGAGGAGGGAGAATTTTCAGGAGCTGGAAAGTTTTGACTTTGCAAGATGGAATTGTTATGAAGACGGATGGTGATGTTGCTAGTGCATTTGATGTCACTGAATTTTATAATTAAACGTTAAGACTGGTAAAAAGTTAACAAAATTATTGAAACATTTCAAAGCAAATAAAAGGAAGGGGATTATGAGGGTAGGGTGGAAATATTTTGTATTTACTTCACTATAAAGATGTAACAGTCTACCATTCTTAGGGAGCCCTCAAATATTTGAAAATAAAACAGATTAACTCATTCAAATCTAAAAGCACAGAACTAAGATCTTTCTCAAATCCCAGGCCTACAGTCCACATGTTGCTCAGTTAAGTGGTGGTTTGAATGATGTGTCCCCAATAACGCCTAGCATTTGGATGCTTGGTTTCCAATTGGTGGTGTTCGGGGAAGACTAGGAGGGTTTGGTCTGGTCTTGGAGGCAATATGTCACTGGAACCAGGCTTTTCAGAGTTTACAGACTGTCACCAATTCTAGTTTGATCTCTGCTTTCTATCTGTGTGCTTCAAGAACTGAGCCTTCAGGTTCTCCAGCTGCTGTGACTGCTGCCATGCTTCCCCGCTATGATGGGCGGGGGGGGGGGGGGGGGGGGGCAGATCTTAGCTCTCTGGAACTCTAAGCCCAAACAAACCATTCTATAAGTTGCCTTGGACATCATTTTATTACCCCAACAGAAAAAAACAACTGAAAGAACCAGGCTATCTTGAATTAATTCATAATACCAAGTTCCTGATGCCTATATGTCATCTTAGTGGGTCATTGGCCAAACCTTGCATTAAGTCTACCTTTCTTTAGGTAAAGGGTAAGCAGGTGAGAACCAGCAAAGTACCACTTTACTGACTTTGTCTGGTAATTCAGCAAGTCTTTTCTCTAAAAGGACCCAGCTCTTTCTAGAGCCCAGTGTGCAGAGGGGGCTTCTGAAAAACCATCTCCCATCAACCCAGAGGATACTTATGGCATCCAGACAAATTCCAGGGGTAAAAGATGAGGACTTTGGGCCCTCTTGAGTCAGCCCCAGAGACCTGTGTTACCTCAAGAGCCCCCATGAGTCATGGAATGCTTCAGTTTCTGTATGGTTTAATATGCGCTAGGATCTAGAGCTACCTCTTTCTACACGGGAGCTTAGCTGTAAGAAGCCTCTGCAAGATTTCTGAATTTATAGTGCATGCCCAGCAACTCTCGAATTTAATATAAGCCGAGGGGACAAATAGGACCTAGACCACAGACTACATCACCCCATTACACACCACACTAAAGGTTCTCAGAAAGGGTGTGGCTTTGTCTTCTGAACAAATAGTCTGAAACAAGATTCAAAGCCCAAGAATCCCAGCTCACTCTGTTCAAACTCTTTTGCAATACAAAGTTTCATTGCTGTACACCTTCCTGTGTTCTAATGAACACAATTCAGCCTCAAGACTGCAGTTCACTTCCTCCTGATGCCAACTGGGCTGCAGGGCTTCTAGGGGGTGGGTAACCAATATCTCTTTCCCCAAAGCCTCCTTTATCAACAGGAATCCAAACTACACTGTATTCTTAATAGGAAATCTACTTAAAAATCCATTTGCTTTTACCTAGAATATTCCATGGAAACATTGAGACTAAGCCTGGGACCTGCATTCCCCACACAACAGGGAAGAAGTTCACTATGGAAGTTCAGTGAGACTTGTTCCAAGTTCAAAACATGAGCAGTCTTATTTCTAAAAGCATGGCCGTGTGGAATACTAGGAAGGCCAATGCACTGTGTCTTATTTAATAGTATGACACATGGATAGTCTGTATCAAACTCCCAGTACCTAGAAGAATTCAATTTAAACAGAGGCCAAACTACTCAAATGCCTCAGTTACAGAAGCTGTATTATGCTTTTAAAGGCAATCCCTAGATATGGAAAACAGTGTGCCCAGTAGTCCAGAGCAAAGGACCAACTGGTGCCACTCCTAAGCCAAATGAACAATTAGATTAGTTGGTGTGGGAATCTAAGGAGAGAAAAGTCTTCTGCTGGAAACAGACTCCCACAGGCATCTTGTCTGGCACAAACATGGAGAAAAAAAAATAAGGCTCAGTAAGCAGTGGGATGTCTAACTTGTTTTCCCTTCATCCCTCACCTCCTGTCAGGGTCTTCCATTATCAAGATTCTTGAGGAGAACAAACTCATCTGTACCTGGGGAATCTTGAAATTCACCATGAGTATGGGAGAAGGCAAGGAATAGGTTGGAAAGCAAACCAGAATAGCTGTACTATCAGGAAACAGTGCTACACTGATCAAATTTGGATGTTTTTTTAACATTCTAAAGATACATTTAAAGGCAAGTGGAGCAATTAAATCTTAAGGCTGCTGCTGGGCAGACAAAACATCCCCATTTTTGTGGGAACCCATTTTCAGGTTCCCAGTGGCTTTACTCAGCAGGTCTGCATAGAGGATAATTGGACCACGGGCCTGAGTGCAGGTGTCTGAGATGGTCTGCATTTGGCTGCTGCTGGGGGGTGGGGGAGATCTTTTGCTCCACCCCTTGGCATCTCTATAAATACCTTAGGGCAGAGACAGGTTCCAGGCCCTCTTGAGGCTATCCTGTATTTTCTGTTTATCTACACACTCTAAATCCTTCTAATATTTCCTGCTGCTCTCACTCAAGAAAACTGGGGAACTGTGGGGTTGATGGGTAAATGCCCCACATATTTTAAATCTGAAGTTCAAATAGACAATGAGGCAGCTCCCCCATTCTATACAACAAAGTCATCACTCCATTTCTTGGCCTTTGACTAATAGGCAGGGTAAGGAAAGACTCTTAAGACACTGGATGATCTTTCCACTTGCACAAGGCAAGCTAAAATACTTGCTGAAATCACAGTTGCAGACAGCATTAAATTTGGGACGATATTACACATGGTGAAATATACATGGGAATACAGCTTATGGTCACCAATCCTATGTCACATATGTCTAATAAAACATGTATGCTAAAGTGGTCTAAATCAGGAAATTTTAATTCATAGGATGGAAATTACAGTGGATATGATTAGTAAGATAGATATTTGAGAATATGGGAAATGGAGAACAAAGCACATACAAAATCACAACCAAAAAAATGAAACACTGAATTTACTGTAAACAAGTCAAGTGGCCTGACACATGCATAAGTGGACTATCTGAAGACGAAAAAAAAAAGCCAACTTAAAATTAGCCAAAATGCTTGCCTATGAGAGCAAATCAGTGTGCAGATTCAAACCCCAGATGCACAGGAGCCAGTGAGGTGTAGCTTCAGCACACACAGAACAAGTTAACTGAACCAGCAATTTGCCAAAAAATTGGACCCCTGAGGAACATCGATACCCTCTAGTCATTCGTAAAAAATCTGCTTAGTGAGTCAGTTGGCTGTCCCATGGCAGATGATACTTTGTCTCTGCTTTATAATCAGAAAGATCAAACAGACAATGCTGATAATAGAACCATTTGAACACTTGTTTACAAGCCTCCTAAAGAAGCAAAGAATAGCTTCTGCCTTTAGCAGGTAACTCCACAGCTCTCAATATCTACAACTGATAAAGTCAATCTAAGTTGGTGACCTGTTTTATTAACTTGAAGCCATTACAATGGGGACCATTTTGATAGTAGCCCTTGCCTGGATGGATGGTCCATCCCTAACCATAGCTGCCCTTACTGGAAAACTATTTGAGGCAAGGATCTGGGCTAAGTGACACAAACATCCATGCTTTCCTGATCCAAGGATTCCTCCTACCTAGCCCACCAGTTTTAAGAAGTGTTATTGAAGATATCAAATGAAATATGATCTCCATATTCTCTAATAAGGGAGGGGTTTGGAGATATATTGTGTAGCCTAATAAAATTTGCCTGAAGACCAGAGAACAGAACAAGCCACTAGATTAAACATAGATGCCAGGCAGTAGTGGCACACACCTTTAACCCTAGCACTCGGGAGCAGAGAGCCATCTGGATCTGAGTTCAAAGCCACCTTGGATTACAAGAGATTGAATCAGTCTGAGACAAAGAGCCAGGCGGTGGTGGTACACACCTTTAATCCTAGTACTTGGTTATCACACGCCTTTAATCCCAGCACTTGAGATCTCATGCCTCTGCTGCCAGTATTTGGGAAGCACACACGCCCTTGATCCTAGTACCAGGAAGGAAGTAATAGGGCTGGGCGGAGAAAGGTATATAAGGTGTGAGGAGACAGGAACTAAATCTTTTTCGGCTGAAAGCCTTTCGGCTGAGGAGCTCTTTTCTGCGGGTGCCCTGTCGGGGAGGCTTTCAGTCTGAAGATTCATGGAGACAGGATCTTGCCTCCGTTTTGGCCTGAGGATTTGGTAGTGGCAAGAACACTTTCTCGAGTGGCTTATTCCTTTGTTTCTGATCGTTCAGCATTTACCAATATCTTGCTCTGGGCTTTTTATTATAATACTATTTAGATTTTGTATTACAGGGAGGGGATTAACCCCTGTTTGAAGATTGCCAGGTAGTGCCCTGCTACTTTTTTTTTTAAACATCGGGGAGAGGCGGTGCTTTGTGGGATAGGTCGTTCTTTTGCTCCTCGGCCGGCCGGCCGCTAGCGAATTGAGCTGAAATTAAACTTCCCAGCAAGCAGCGCGCTATCCTGGGAATCGGGACAAGATGGTGGACCCAGAAAGTGTACGGCCAGCTGCTGCTTCACCGGTCCCGATTTCTTTCGGTTTCACTCGCACGTCTGCCCGGAGGCGACTGGCAGACACCGGACACGGAGAAGGACGGGCCTCGGAGGAGGAGAAAGATTTCTTGACGACCGTGGAAGGGAGGGAGCTGCACAGTGTGAATCCTCCAGAAGCCCCCAAGGAACGGGTCATCCCATTGATCCAGAAGGGGTCTCGAAGGCAACCAGTGCCCAAGAGCTCTAAGCCATCCTCAGAAACTAGTACTGTGTTGACGTCAGATGGTGTGCTCTCCCTGGCTGTGAAGGAGCTCCTTGAGGAATCCAAGAAGTCTCTGGAGGAGAGGAAGAATGCAGATGTTGACCCCACCCTCACTATCCCCATGATCCAGAAAGGATGCAATCCTGGTGAGGAAGGACCAGACAGCGAACCTCAGGCCGAGACAGTGCCGAAGGAAGCCGACTATGAGGCAGTCCCTGTGGAGGCCTATGGGCTGGCCATGTTGCGAGGCATGGGATGGAAGCCTGGCAAGGGCATCGGCAACACTTTCAGTCAAGTAGTGAAGCCCCGAGTCAACTCTCTTAGGCCCAAAGGCTTAGGGCTGGGTGCCAACCTGATGGAGGCCCAGGCCTTGACCTCCACTGGCTCTCACCACCCACCAAGACCAGATGGGGATCGAAAGAAAGATAAGGAAGGCCAGCCTCAAGGGTTGATGCCTGGAGGAGCTGTGGTGGTCCTTTCTGGCCCTTACCGGGGCCTCTGTGGGAAGGTAGAAGGCCTTGATCCTGACAATGTTCGGGCCATGGTTCGTCTGGCAACAGGCAACCGCATTGTGACTGTTAGTGAGTATTGCCTACGGCCTGTTTCTCAGCAGGAGTTTGATAGCCACGCTTCACAGCCAGGCCATGAGAGTAAAACTTCCACAGAGCAGCACAGAACTGGAACAGCCCTGTCATTGAAAGGCCTCCAGAATCAGGAGGACAGAAGGAGGCGACAGAAGGATTCAGAGAGGAAGCGGAAACACCCCCCAGACCGACAGGATGAAGCGCTGGCAAAGAGTGCAAAGGCAGCCACTAAGAACAAGCACTGGCTGCACAGGGACTTACGGGTGCGCTTCATTGACAAACTGCATAAGGGGGGCCGGTATTACAACACCAAGATGACGATTGAAGATGTCCTTAGCCCAGATACTTGTGTGTGTCGGACAGATGAAGGCCGAGTTCTAGAAGGCGTGAGAGAAGGCATGCTGGAAACCCTGATTCCCAAGGGAGAAGGCCACCGTGTGATGGTGGTGCTGGGACCACACGCTGAGAAGGTGGGACTTCTTCTGAGTCGGGACAGCATGCAGAGTCAGGCTTTGGTACAACTTGGGAGAGAGAATCGGGTGGTGGAGCTCCACTATGACACTATCTGCCAGTACGTGGGCCCCAGTGTCTCAGATGAAGACTGACATGTGGAGCACTGCCAGCATCGAGGCTGTCCCAAGTTGTGTAGCCGTCTACACCAGATGCCATGGAGAAGATGGGGGATAATTGTTCTATCCTCCTTTGAGGTACAAGGACAGACACGTGAGTACACAGACTAGACTATTTACCAAAATTTGGAGTGTAACAGACTTCATTTTAAAAAGTGGGAAGATAAAATCCAAACCAGTATGTGAGCTGGGAAATTCAGGTGGGAACTGAGATGACGGAGGTGGAGTACTTCCGTTTCTTAGCCTCGTGTCCCTGCTCAGGGTGCAGGACAAGTTAAATTACCCATCCAATACAGAACTCACTCTCGGAACATAGAAACTATGAACTCTGTCCCCAGACACCATAGCATCTCCAGTGCTACATCTCAGAACAACTTCCCGAGTTTGGGTCAGGAATGGCTTCCAAAGGCCCATGCCTTTCTTTTAAGATTTATTGGAGTTTTAGTTATATGTATGTGTGTACCTGGGTGAGAGTGTGTAATTATGAGTACAAATGCTTTCAGAGTCCATGAATGTTGAGTCCCCCTGGAGCTGAAGTTACAGGCAATTGCAAGCTTTTGGAGATGGGTGCTGGGAACCCAACTTGGGTCCTTAGAACAGCAAGCTCTTAACCACTGAGCCATCTCTCCAGCCCATATATCCATATCTCAAAGGATTCCTGCCCAGGATGATGCCAGTAGCACTTATTTCTGACCTTTGAAAGATAAAGGCCTGGTAGAGATTACTTAGGTCATGACTTAGAACCTCCAAGACTGAACGGAAACAGACCTCTCCTCCTTATACTTTAATTGTGTCTGGTAGCCTGTCAGAGTAAGGGGACCTGACTGCTGTTCCCACTGGGGACTCTAGTAGGGGCATCTGTCATCCTTAACCTAGGGCAGATCTCCAGAAATGTCACTGAGCTGATGATGCACTGAAGAGAAATGGAGACTTATGCCCGCAGATGGGATGGCTTACTTCTAATTTCCAAAGGAGCCAGTCACTTTTAGTCCCAAAACATTAGCTTGGAGCTTAAAAGGTATTTCTGACACATGCAGTTTCTCTGCTTGCCCTAGGTGACTATATTTTAAAAAAGGTTATTGTTGAGAGTCCTGAACCTCTTTCCTGCTTAATGGCCCAAGATAAAAGTCAAGAGAAGTCAGAGCCTTAGAGGCTGGAGAGATGGCTCAGTGGTTAAGAAGTCAGAGCCTTAGACAAAATTGCTTCTAAATTATCCTTGAAGCTTAGGTCATTCATGCAGTAAATGATATTTGACTTAGATCTGAGCCACAGGTAAAAATACCTAATTTGCTGGATGGTGGTGGCGCACGCCTATAATCCCAGTGCTCAGGAGGCAGAGCCAGGCGGATCTCTGAGTTCCAGGCCAGCCTGGTCCACAGAGCAAGATCCAGGACAGGTACCAAAAGCTACAGAGAAACCCCCGTCTCAAAACACCCCCCCCCCAAAAAAATCCCTAATTTGTCAGCCTATGGCACACACCGAAAAGAATGAAAACACCCCAGAATAGGATAATAAAGGTAATTGGGGCTAGGGATGGGCTCAGTGTGTGTGTGGGGGTGTGTGCCTAGTAAAGCTTTGGGTTCCATCCCCAGGACCACCAGGAAAAGAGGCAGATTGCTGTCTATTGAACAAAGGCAAACAACTCTCTAGCCAAATGAACAGACATTAAAAGACATGAATCTCCAAGTGTGGTAGCCCGTATCTGTAATCTGTCACTTGAGAGGCTGAGACAGGAAGATTTCCATGAGTTCTAGGACAGTCTGAGCTTCATCAAATACCCTTTCTTCAAAAACTAAAAACAGAAAATGTGCTGGCCGTTTTTAGTTTTTATTAACACCTTTGTTTCTAGCATTCAGGAGGCAGAGGCAGGCAGATTTCCATAACTGCTCTACATAGCAAGTTCCAGGTCAGTCAGGAACTTGTCTCCAAAAAGAAATGAGAGTGGCTTTTCCCCTTCCTTATTATCCCTTTTATGTCTTGTCTAATTGCTATAGCTAAGACATTGACACTGTATCAAATAAAATAGGGAAGAGTGGTCATCTCTTATCTGATTCCTGATTTTATAGAGGAAATGCTCAATATGTCTCCATTTAATACAATGTTGGCTATAATATAATGTTGGTTTATTGAATATAACCTTTATTATTTTGAGGTATTTTCCATCTATTCCTACAGTCTCCAGAGCTTTTATCACAAAAAAAAAGTTGAACTTTGTAAAATGTGTTTTCAGCATCAATTGAAATAATGTGATTTCTGTCCTTGAGTTTGTTTATATGATATGTTCCATTTACTGATGTATGTATGTTGAAACAATTTTGCCTTTCTGGGATGAAGCTCACTTGGTCATAATGTGTAATCTTCTCAATGTATTCCTGAATTCAGTTTGTAAGCATTTAAGAATTTTTGCATCTATGTTCATCAAAAAAAAAAAACCATCAGGGGAAGCCTCTTCCAAAATGATCAAATATTTAGACCACTATCTCAGATGAGCTCTAGTCTAATGTTTAATATTTGTTGGATCTTTGTGTTCAGTGTCATGTCTTATGGTTCCATTTGTAACTTGATGTTTGTATAATATTCAAACAGCCAAGACAGTAACCATCATTGCAAAGGACTGAGTGAAAACACATGGTGGTCCTCACAAATTCAAGGAGCACTGGGCTATACATTGTTCCATTCTCTCAGAACTTCACATGAGTCTCAGAAAATGTGGCCTGAGAGCCACAGTGGTGAGCAAGGTCAAATCAACAGGTCTACCCGAGCTTTGACCATGTCCTATTGTCAGGATCCATGAGGTGGGCTTGGGGAGATAGGTATCCCAAAGGGATATAACTACAGGAAAGTCCGAACATGAATTCAAGATTCACATTCATCTTTATGACTGGCTACTTCTACCGAATTCAATTTGAAGGATCAGCCAACGATACTCAAGGAGTTGACAAAGATGACAGGTGGTGACAGGTACAAGTCCCAGAAGATGGACCTCCTCAAATTTAACACAACAGAAGTGTCCAAGCATCTGGACCAAATAAAGAGAGCAAGAGGAAAGGCATAATATAGTCCTGAGCAGCACTATGCTCCAAGGAAGCAGGACCAGCTTTTGTGAACACAGGGTCTCCAATGTACAATGGAAAACCTCAAAACTACACATCTTTCTTTTCTCTAAGAGGGACAAACAAGATGTATTTAAGTTTGTATAAGTCAACCAGATTTTCCCATAAGCTCAATGACAAAGGCAGAATTTAGCCAGAATGGAGAAGCGAGTTGGGTGGGGGCACTACTGACCACAGCAGATCAGGAATGTGACCACACTAAATAATGTGACCATACCTAGTTAGTTGTAGCTCCAGAGCTGGCTGAACCAGTTATCACTTGAGAATCTTCTCTCCAAGTCTTCTATTACGTATGAGCCACAGGAAGGCAAAAAGAGGCCCCCATTTGCTGTTGCCTGGAAACAAACCCAACAGTTAAATTGCCTTAACTAGACTGGTGGCACTGTTGTGTGTGCAGAACTAGG
Organism: Peromyscus melanophrys; assembly: GCA_902168415.1. Classification (NCBI taxonomy): domain Eukaryota; kingdom Metazoa; phylum Chordata; class Mammalia; order Rodentia; family Cricetidae; genus Peromyscus; species Peromyscus melanophrys. The sequence continues at coordinate 15,485 of CABHPR010122256.1, read as the reverse complement.
CAGCTTAGAAGTGGAGACATGGTGTTGACTTGAGAGGGTTCTTGTTCATCCCCCTCATGACCTCTAAGACAGATCCAAGCTGGGTGAAGTTTGACAAGGGTACTCACAAAACCAAGAACATCTCTCAGAATCCTCTAGCAACAGTCAAGTCAAAGCTTAGTACAGCTATCAACTCAAACTCTTATGAGATAGCCTAAGATTCCAAGAAAGTCTCAGACAATAGATGGCTAGTGAGAAGTTACACAATATATTACTGAGATGGGGAAACTTAGTTTTCTATTTGCCCTGAAGGAATGTGATCTTGTTCTACTCAGATTCAATCCTGTTCCCTAGTAGAGATCAATATCATACCATGAACACTCAACAAGGATATTAGAAACAAGTTAGTCCTGGAACTGGGAGGATTCAAGTGAAGGCGGTACATAGAACAAATCCTAGCCCAATAGGTACTGACTGTAATCTCACTCCATAGCTTAGGGTGTGGAGGAGTTTTGCTTTGGGCTGAGACAGGATATTCTCCCTTGAGTAATATTCTAGTTTCTGTTGCTACAAAACACTGACCGAAAAGATTTCCCAGAAAAAAACTTCCCTCTCCTTTACCACTCTGAAATCAGTCCATCCATGAGAAAAAGTCAGCAGGAACTGAAGGCAGAAAATGAAGCAGAAAACATGAAAGATTGCCGCTTTCTGGCTTGCTCTGCCTGCTTTCCTTTTAAAATAGATTTAAAACACTTCTAAATTTATATACTTTAGTCATATTCTCCCCCTTCTCCATCCCTTCCAGATCCTCTCATCCTCCCTACCCACTGAACTGTAAGTGCTTTCTCAGAAAAAGCAACAGCAACAAAAAACCCTACACCCAGCACAACAAAACCACCCAAAAACAAAGAAAACACCCCAACAGAAAAATAACCCCAAATTAACTAAATAAGAGCACATAAAAACTTTGAAGTCTGTTGTCTGTTGTCAACTCCTGAACTCCTGCCCTGGAGTGGTTGATCTACCCAGTGTCACTTCATTGGAGAAAATGGATTTTCTAGCAGATATAAATGATGGTTCAGTTGTTAACCTTTACCCTAGGTTTGGTTACACCCACAAGCTTTGTCACCCTAGAACTTGCAGTCATCCTACTTTCTCATACCACTCAATACCACTTGCCCAAGGGGTGCACTTTCTACAGTGGGCTGGGCCCTCCCCACTTCAAAAAATGCCCTACAGGGCAGCCTAAAAGAAATTCCTCAAATTTAAGGTTCCTTTTCCAGGGTGAGTGAGTCTAGTGTGTCAAGATGATGAAAATACTGACCAGTAGAGACAGTCACTTTTTGAGACTGTCTCACCCTGTAGCCATTGCTGACCTAGAACTTGCCATGTTAGGACTATAGCCTAGCCTCAAATTCTCTTGTCTACTGTGCCTCCCAAGTGCCGGTATATTAAAAGGCATTTGCCACCACAGTCTCAGATTCTGTTTTTATGGCTGAGTAGAATCTTCAAAGAATATTGCTTTATTCCTCTGAACACCAATATGCTTGGTCCTTATAGGTCTGAGTCAGGCAATATCTGGCTCCCATTGTCACATGGTTTCCTCCGTACATGCCAACATCTGATACCACAATCAATGCCTATTGAGAGATCCTGAGGCAAAGGGCTAGAAGTGCTCAAGAATTAACTTGTAATACATGAAGGACCCAGTTAATCAATAGTCGCTTGGAGCTAGGATAACTTAGGCAAGTTCCAATGAAGTTTAGAAGTTCGAATAAGGTTGACATCTAGGTTCATTCAGTGATAACCATTAACACCACCCTGCCAGCTTCAACTCCATATGTCACCTCCCACCGCTCTGCAGATACATGTGGGGTTGCTTTCCAAGTATCCCCACCAAGTTTTGACCTGTCTTACATTAATAGTGAACTCAGATTCTGTACCAGGACTCAGTCTCTTGGGACAGGATGCAAGGACTGATTAGGTTCCTCAAAGCTAGCAAGACTCTCCCCTCCCAATGCTACAATCCTAGGCTTATGCTGCTGAGTCCTGAAAATGGGACTCCTGTTGAGCATCTGGGAGAATCCAGAAGAGATGCCAAGAGAATGCTGATCTCTGGGCAAAGCTTCCACTGAGATCTAGCCTGTTCTTGTATGTTGTCTTTTATTTTTCCAGTGACAATTTCAAAAGAGCCCCTTGCTGGGGATATCTTCTGTACACGGAATATAGGTTATTTCCATTGGTTAATAAGCTGCTTTGGTCTATGGCAAGGCAGCTTAGAGGCAGGTGGGAAATCTAAGACAGACAGGAAAGAAATGTGGAATCTGGAGAGACGCCAGCCTGCTGCCCAAGCAGCAACATGCCAGTAGACAAGTAAAGCCACGCACAGAACACGTGACAAAACATAATAAATACGGGTTAATTTAAGACAAGAGCTAGCTAGCAAGAGGCCTGCCATAGGCCATACAGATTGTAAATATTAAGCCTCTGATTTTATAAGTGGCTACAGGACTGAGACCAGAGAGGACCGGAGAAAACTTTCAACAACTATTCAAAAGCCTAAATGGCCTTACCAGTGACCACACTACCTCATCACCTACCTCTCTAATCAAGACTGTAAACTCCACCCTGGATGTCAATTCTTAGACCATCTTTGCCCTCCCGAGCACAGCTGACCAAACCCACCCAAGCTTAGGTGGCAAAAATCAGCTCTTACAAGGACCCAAAACTAAAACCTCCGTTCCAAAGGCCTTCTGGAAATATTTTTGGTGGTTGAGCTATTGTGGCCCATACTTCAGGAGGTCTACCCACACTAAGAACCCAGCATGCAGAGTTGCGCAGGTCAAAAAGCCCCAACTGGTTGGAGCACCTGTATTCTGACCATCCAACTCCTGATTAGTGAGTCAGCACCCTGGTTCCCCCACTGGCCTGAAACCTCCGTACTGGCACAAAATGAAGTCAGGTTTCAGAGACCTTGGGCCATGGATCCCAATTCTTTGAGCCCTCAACTCATGTCTAGGCTTAATTAGAAATCGTGCTGAACCAAGTTCCGATGTGGTAGAAGTTCTGAGGATCTGGTCCTTTCAAGGGCTCTGAGGTTGCAGCATTCCTCAAACACCACAGGTTCTTGAAGAACTCTCAAGTTGCTTCTGCTGTCCAACCAGCTAGAGGTTTTCAAACCCCTGAACCTACCATGAGGAGTTTAAACACAGAATTTTCCAAACTTCAATTTTTTTTGTTTTGTTTTTTTAAATCACAGTATCACACACACTGAACGACTTCAGGAGGTACCAGCAACAGCTTAGACCTTGTCAGTGGCCCAAAAGCCCTTCTCCCTGCCTTGGCATTACTAGAATGAAATTCTAAAAACCAAGCATTCAAGACTATTGCAGCCACATTCTGCATAGGAAAGATCTTGAGATGAACTAGCTTTTAAACTTTTTCTGCAGAAAACTGTAAACTCAAATGGGAGAAGACTTCAAGTTGAGGTTCCACATACCGATTATAATCTGTCCCGATTATATGCTAAATGATCTCTATAAAAAGACTCTGGAAACATCCAGGTTCTTCCACCCACCAAGGCCCTGACTGCGTGCTTATATGTGCTTTTATTAAGAAGTGGGTCCTGAGCTCCCTAAGTACTTACTGATCTGACCACTCAGAGGCTGGCCAAGGGCTTGTCTAGGACAGGACAGATAAGGGCAGAGATTATCAAAATTACCAGAAGCATACTTGAAAAATTAGAATCAAGGAAGTCCACTCTGGTCGCCAAGATCCCAAGAAACTCCAACTTCAAAGTCCAAAGGAAATAAAATGAGAGGTCCTCTACAAAGTTTTCTTAAAAATCAGAGCATAAGAAACTTCTCAAGCAACAAAGAGTGTGCGGGCACCCACTGGGCCCTCGGACAGGCCTGGGGAAGTGGAATTGCTTGGCCTGAGCATGGTTCTGCCCTGTGTACCCACCCACCTGCAAGAATGTCTTACAAGCCAAACTTGACAACGCGCATGCCCGCCAGCACCCTCAACGCCGGAAGCATCCACTTGCCTTCTACTAGCCTGGTGACATCCTACGAATATCGCCAGCTGCTGAGTAACTATGGGCCATCACTAGGCTACACCCAGGGAACTGGAAATAGCCAGGTACCTCAGTAAATACGCGGAACTACTGGCCATTATCAAGTTGAGGAAAGATATCAGACCCACGTATGCAAGGGGCAAGACCGCCCTGGAGAGACTAAAACAAAGTATTATAATGCCAGAAGCCTGGTTCGGGAGTCTTGGCTGAAATGGAACGTAATGCCAGGACCTAGTCCCTGGCCAGTCTGAAGGCCCATCTTGCTTAACCCATGGAGATGAGGCACTTTGTTCAAAATGGCAGTTTTCCTGCCATGGTCATTAAACTCTGAACCCACATTCAAAAGATTGGGAAGACGTTTTGCAGTTACTGACGGTGTGCGTTTTTAAGTAGTTAGGAATGATCCAGTTCTTTCTTTCCAGGCATTCATTTGAAAGATGTTTGTGAAGCCACTTCACAGCAAGCTATTGTTAATACTAAGTGTCCCTTTTAACCTCCCTTTGGATACATTTGCTATTTACATCTCCCCAATTGACTTCCTGTCCATGAGCTCACCTGCCTCTGAGGCCTTGAGTGCAAACCACAGCACATTTGCTTAGTAGCTGGCCAGCCTGTGTACAGTGTAGACCCTGCTTCATGAGCTTCCCTGCTTAAGTGTTGGTATGACAGTGCTATGAAGTCAATCTTAAAAATTCACAAGTTATAAATAAAGAGCAATCTACCCAACCTAACCAAGTGCCCTGTGAATGTCGATCCTGAGACTGTAGATCTCAGTTCCATATTTACTGTGAGATGATCACAACACATTCGTAAGAAAATGAAACTTGCATTTTTGCATTTATTACTTGATGTAATAAAGCTTGTTTTCATTAACGAAACTTCTCTCGGATGCAAGCCACAAAACTGTCCCAGGATTCATGGTTCATGCATTTGCCCTAGGGAAACTGGCAGACACTGGCAGCTATCCTAGAGCCTGAAGAAGTCACTAGGCTAAGTTACAGAAGCAGCACAATGGGCCAGGACCTGTCTGTCACCTGAGTAATATACTGCAAAGAGGCTAGGTTAATTAAAACATGGCCATGAAAGGAAGGCCCAAAACAGGGTCAGATAACATGTCTGCAGTCCCCAGAGCCAAGTGGGGAAGAGGGGTCACAGGAAGAGATTGGAGAGGAGCAGAGGACAGACTTGGAGAATCCTCAGAGTCAACTGTCAGTTGATCACAAGGACCAAGATAAGACAAAGAAAGGTGGAGAGGCAGTTGAAGGACATGTCCCTAGACACCTCAGCAGTGGACAAGATGACACCCATGTATCTCAGGTCAATGGCTCTCTAGATTCTCTCCACAGAACTCAGATTTGGAACATAAAGCTCAGATAAGAACTCAAAATGCTGGATCAGAAAACTTTCCTGGCAGAGGCCACTCCACTTCCCATTTTACTTGTTTTTATTCACTCCCCCCAAGTACAAAAGGACACAGGGTTTGAACGCATGGAATTCAGATGGTGCTTTGTGTGCCAGCACCATAACCATAGTTTGGAAAGAATAAATTCTAGGACATATGCATTGCCCTGCTTCCAGTGTTGATCAGAATTCCATGTAATGAAGGCATTAGAAGAGCAACAGATGAACTTATTGGATTGGGAGGCAAGCATGGACTACACAGAATTCCTGAAATTGTTATTTCTTACATTCCAGCAGGAGAAGGGGGAAAAGACTTTCTAGTCTCTGGCTTTTTGTCCCCTAAGACATTGCACTGTTTCCAAACTAGGTGGTCTTATGAAACTTGACAGCATCCTGATGTCTCTTCTCTACTACTCGCCAAGGAAACTACTCAGCTATCTCCTGTGAGCTACAGAGATGGTTCAGTAGTTACGAGCACTTGCTGGTTCAGGCATGATACATGGAATTCAAATTCCCTCAACTCATGGACACCTGCAACCACAGCTCTGAGGGAAAAGATACCTTCTAGCCTGTGTTCACAAGCATCCACATGTGCCAGGTTGTGCAATTCTAGAAAGAACTTGGCCATTCCAACAGCTGGAAGCTAGTTGTTCAGGCAGCAACTTAGCTCTCAGTGACTACTTTCTTAAGAGTTAAAATTTTAAGCTAGGTTTAGGACAATAGTTTAGTGTGGAGACCCTAGGTTTGATCTCCAGAAAATTAAACCAGAACCAGAACATTTAAGTTACAACAACTTATTTGAATCAACTTCTCCATGGACTCAAGTCACATGACCTTCGTCACTGCTTTTTCAAGGTGCATCTGAACGGATACTGAGTAGAAGACTCAGATTTTCTGTGGCCCCAGGAAAACCTCACTTTTCATGATTAGGAAAGAAAGTTGGAGGCAGGTCCACCCCAGCCCCCACCCGCTTTCACTTTTTTTCGAGACAGGGTTTCTCTGTGCAGCTTTGTGCCTTTCCTGGAGCTCACTTGGTAGCCCAGGCTGGCCTCGAACTCAGAGATCCGCCTGGCTCTGCCTCCCGAGTGCTGGGATTAAAGGCGTGCGCCACCAACGCCCGGCTCCGATTTCACTTCTGCCCATGACCAGTATTCACATGGCCTTGCTACTGGTATGTTTACTCAATTTTTTAAATTTAATCTTTTAAAGATTTAATATACAGTGTTCTGTCTCTGCATGTGTGCCTACATGCCAGAAGAGAGCACCAGATCTCATAGATGGTTGTCAGCCACCTATGGTTGCTGGGAATTGAACTCAGGACCTCTGGGAAGAGCAGCCAGTGCTCTTAACATCTGAGCCATCTCTCTCCAGCCCCTTAAGTTTAATCTTATTCATTTTGTATGTGTGTGTTTCCCTGCATGTAAGTCTCTGCACTATATACATGCCTAGTTTTCTCCATGAAGCCCCAAGGCAGCAGCAAACCCCGACTAGAGTTAGAGCTGGTTGTGAGCTTCCGTGTGGGTTCAATGAATCAGACCTGGTTCTACTGAAGAGCAGCCAGTGCTCTTAACTGCTCAGGCATCTCTCCAACCACTGTTTAGAGGAGCTTACCTCAAAATCTTATTTTCCCCTTAATACTGAAAACTTGTAGCATTTGTATCTTTGTATGAAGACCAATTGAGGTTTTGTCTTCCTATGTGGTTTTGGATTTTCAACTGGCACATGAAACATTTAGAATTTGTATATAGAAAGCCAGGCCTGGTGTTACATTATCTGCAATCTGGCTACTTCAGAGGCTTGGATAAGAGGATCTCAAAGTTGAAAGCCTGCCAGGTCTACAGAATGAAATCAAGGTCAGGATGGTTCACTTAAGACCCTGTGTCTCAAAGTTAAGACAGATGGAGATCCAAATGAGGTCTCCTAATCATCAGGGAGACTGAGTCCCAAGCCTCAAGGCCCTCAGAATCAACTGAGCAAGGTTTGCATGAACTCTACAGGCTAAAGTAGCAAGCACAGGGCCCACATAGCTCTGTTCCAGGTCCTTTGCATATATAGTAGTAGCTTCCAGCTTAGTTTTTGTGGGACTCCTAAGTGTGTGAATCAGTTTTGATGATTCTTGTGCCTGCTCTTGAGACAGTTGGGTGGGCTCCTGCAGCCTCAAGATGATTTTTTCTTATTGTCATGTTTGGTTGTTCTAGAATCCTATTCTTTTCTAAGACATAAAAGTGGTAGGATCCAGAGAGGGGAGAGGAGGAACTGGGTGGGAGAGGTGAAACTATAATCAGAATATGTTGTATGAGAAAATTTTCAATAAAAAAAAACACATTTAGACTCCTTCAGCGCCAAGATGATTGCCTAGCATGCACAACTCCCTGGGCTTGCATGTATTAAGGGGGGGTGGGTGGGCTGGTGGGAAGGGAGGGTGCGGGATGGGGGAGAACAAGGGAATCCGTGGCTGATATGTAAAATTAAATTTAATAAAAAAAGACTGCACATATTAATGGGGCCCCCATGAATTTCAGTATGACTATAGTACAACATTTTACAGGGGTTAAAAAAATCATTTCTCAAACTTAGCTCTAATCTACAGTGAGAATTTCCACAATCTTTTCTAGCCTTTAGATGTATTTACATCATGTTCCTAAAATCTGTTACCTCTAAGAGCTTTTCCAGGCTGTTTTTAGAATAAAAAGCGCCAAGATTTATCCTTCTATTTCTAATTTCTTTCACCCTCTAGAAGGTCAAGTGAATGATCAAGCACAATGTGTATGGTGACTCTCATGGACCCATTTTGCAAGCTTACACTTATAAACCTATAACCATGGAAGTTGTGCTGACATACGTTTGTGATAAACATTGATGTTAAACAGGGCCAAAGAAGGGGCCAGAGTCATACAAATCTATAGGTCAGATTCTAAAGGGACAGGAAATAAGATTTTTCCGGTGCACAAGCTCATCATCCAAAGCAAACATTGTAATGTTGTTCTAACTTCTGAGGCCATCCCGCTAGGACAGTGCTGGCCTGCAAAGAAGCAGAGAGCACTTGTGTCAGCTCCTCAGAGCTGGAGACCCTGGCAATGAGTGCTGGCTTGCTGCTGAGCCAAGAAAACAAAGATCTGGGACTTTGCATAGGTCCCTCTGGAAACTAGAGGTTCCCCGTGACTATCACAAAACCAGTCCTGCCAAGTCTCTTCTGGAAATACCTATCTAAATTATGAGGAAGGTGAAGACATTCAGTGTGTTCTCCACTTCATTATTTCCCCTTTCTGCAACAAAGGACACTGCAGGGCTGCGAGGCTGTGGATACCAAACACAGGCTGGCTACGGCTTTGTGTCATTTTTCTGAGCCTGTGCAGTACACTGACAATGCTGGGGGCCAAGCCTACTGTCACTGGCTTTTTAATCTTTAGTCTTCAGGGGTTCCACCACCCAGCTCCAAGTAAATCACATGGAGGCTTATTCTTATCAATGCCTGGCTTTAGCTTGGCTTATTTCGAAGCTAGCTTTTCTTAAATTATCCCATCTACCTTTTGCCTCTGGGCTTTCTCCTCTTACATCTGATCTTCCACTCTCACACCATGCCTACACCATGCCTGGCTGAGTGACTGGGTGGCTGGCCCCTTTTCTCACTCCTTGATCTCCCTTCTCTTGCTCCTATTTATTCTCTCTGCCTGCCAGCCCCACCTATCCCTTTTCATGCCTTGCTATTGGCCGTTCAAGCTCTTCATTAGACCAATCCGGTGGTTTTAGACAGGCAAGTAACATAGCTTCAGAGTTAAACAAGTGAAACAAGAATGCAGCACATCCTTGCATCATTAAGACAAATGTTCCATAGCGTAAACAAATGTCACATATCTTAAAATATTCAACACTCTAGGTCAGGCTGGTGCTTTTCAGTGGTCCCAGAGGGTTGGCACAGAAATGAAACTGTGGGAGTGTGAAGGAAGGAGAAAAAAAACCCCAAAGATTGAGTAGACCTGCCTGGAAGACAGCTAAATATCAAGAGAAGGTGGGCTAGAACAAATTTCCACCCTTATAGCTCATTTTAAATTTTATCTTGGAGTCTCAATGACAGACCCATAAGGCTCTGAACATTGCCCAAATTTGCTGCATAGCATTCTGCGTGTGTGTGGGAGGAGGTGCTTTAGGTTTGTTTTGTTTTGTTTGCTTTTTAAAAAGGATCAGTAAGTGGACATGATGTTGTGTGAAGTTTTCTTCAGGAAACATTTACTACCAATATTCGGCAGCAATGGTCAACCAAGTAAAGATTACAGGTCTAGTTCTATGAACTAACTTGTGGTTTTAAGAGCAGGAATTGACTGTAAAACAGCTACCTCATGGGGACGGGCTCTCCTCAGAATAGAGGAAACTTCCCCATGGCTGCATAGATACAGCTGAAGAGTGGTTCTGTTTATTATTCTAGCCCTCCTAAGGCTACATTTCGAGGCGGCTACCCACCAACCCCACAGTTCCCCAGAGTTTTCTTGAGTAAGAGCAGCAGGAAATATCAGAAGGATTTAGATCGTGGAGATAAACAGAAAATACAGGATAGCCTCAAGAGGGCCTGGAACTTATTCCAATGGGCCCTGTCTCTGCCCTAAGGTATTTATAGAAATGCCAAAGGGTGGAGCAAGAGACCTCCCCCAAGCACAGCCAAGTGCAGACCATCTCAGACACCTGCACTCAGGCCCGTGGTCCAATCATCCCCTCTATGCAGACCTGCTGGGTATAGCCACTAGGAACCTGAAAATGGGCTCCCACAGGTCCCCTTTTCTTAATATATCAAAAATAACTTAAGAGCTCACAACAATCTCCATAGCTGTTACACCTCCCAATATGGGAGTAGAGGATGATATAGATGGCATTTCTTTTTTGGATTGGGTCCAAGGTGACTACAGCAGTCTTTAGCTACATCAAGCCCTCTTTAAACCAAAAACCCTTAAGGCAACTACAAACTTAAAGAATCCCTTAGCTTCATCATTACCATTAACAGGTTAACAAATATTGCTGTACATAGTTACAATTCTCTCAGTCTTACAACTTAAAGCAAACTCTTAATAGAACCATTTGAACTAACAAATAGTGCTATACATGGTTACAATTTTCTCAGTCTTACAACTTTAAGTCTTTTTTGTTGCTTTATAATTTAATTTAATTTTACATATCAGCTACGGATTCCCCTGTCCTCCCCCTCCCGCCACTGCCCCCCCAGCCCACCCCCCCCCAGCCCACCCCCCAAACCCATCTCCTCCAGGGCAAAGACTCCCCTGGGGATTCAGTTCAACCTGGTAGATTCAGTCCAGGCAGGTCCAGTCCCCCTCCTCCCAGGTTGAGCAAAGTGTCCTTAATAGAACCATTTGAATTTTCTTGCTTACAGAACATAGGAAAAACTTCTGGTGTATACACAAACTTAAGTATTTCCTTAACCTCACAACATCAGGGTGCTAATATCAATAGGTTAACGTAATTTCTGCAAACGTACATTCAACTTTAATTCACTCAGAACTCCTTTTCTTTATAATTTAAACAAAATCTCAAACCTAGTTAGAAAAACCCAAACTTACACAATTCCTACAAACCCATATCCATTACTTTGAAAACATCCAAAAGCAGTTTCCTAACATTAATCCACTCAAAATTTTTTTTAAATTAAATACACTAAGGGTTACTTCTCCCTTTTTTTTAAAATCAAGCCTAGTTAGAAAACCAAACTTCCATTTAAACTGATCCATTTGTAACACAAAACCAGTTCTACAATTCCATTTTTTACACAAACTGTTCCATAAAACATTTTTAACAGAACAATTCATGAAATCACCAGCATATATGCATACACAAAACTGCATCTTGAGTCTAGGGTAAGAAACAATAAATTTCTTCATTTAAGCAGTTTTAATTTTAAACACAAATTCCAGGCCAGTTTCTAGGTAAATCAGTATAAAGTAAATTCAAGATTGTCCCATTGTAATGAAATCACTATTCATTTCATAAGTCCCAAAATTCAAGTAAATTCTGGTACTGGCCTTCCAAATAAAAAATAAAACTACAAAAATTGTTGTTAAGTTCAAAAAGTTAAAAAAAATAAATTCTGGTATCAGACTTTCACTTCCAAATATGAAGAGACGTTTTACAACCAAAACTTTTTACAGTTAATTTTAGTTCAAACAAGCATCTCTGCAACCTTCATTCTCAAGCCAGAGATCGTTTTAGTTATAGTAACATTTTAAACTGCACCGTTTTTGCTGTTAGCTCAGGTTTTTCCTGTTTCGTTGATTTTCCATGGATCTCAGCTGCGGATGCCTTGTGCTGGTTCCGTGTCCGCCATTATCAGCTGCTTAGAGGCTTCTGGAGCTATTGAAACCACTCAGACTGCATGCTTTGCAGTCTACTAGGACACTAACTTCTGTATCTCAGGTTCTTTCACCATATACATTAATAGACTCACACTTAACATTTACACTTTTACAAACTCACATATAATGTTAACATCTTTTATTTCTACTTCTTAAACTTACATACTTCTTACAAGAAGATAGAACTACCTTAGATCTTAAACTTACATCATGGCCATTTTCTATATGGTTTTACTTATAAGCTTGTTACTACAAGTCTTAAATTCTATCAATCGATTTTACACACTTATATTAAGCAAACTCTAGGACTACCATTAGCATATACTTCTTACAAGCTTATATTGTACAGCATATATCTAACTTAGCAAACACCTAAAAATTTCTTAACACTTAGAGATTTAACATTTTCTAAGACAGAATAATTCTTACTCTCAATCATCACTATCTTAGATTCTCTTAACTAGACAGGAAGTATGCAAATCATTTCTAGAGTTCAGAGCTTATCATTCTAAAAGTTCTTGAGAAACAGTTTAATTCTTTAAATGGCTCTTAACTCTGGGATTTAGTGACTTCTGTTGCTCTGCATTTCAGATGTTTTATAACAACTCTATTAAGAGAGCTATATCACTTTACAGCAAACCCAAGAAGGAAGAGAAAAGAACCTTGTAAGGAATACTCTGTTTCTGAATTGCTTAGTCATTCCATAAACAGTCAATTTCCCAACAGAAGACAGTTGTCTATACTGGAGTGAGGTTCCAGACCTGCAGCTTTCAACAGGTCTGAAAACATTGCTGAAACTTAGGTATAATTGTCGCAAACTCAGCAGTCTGGAAGCCCCTTCATACTCCTATCCCCAGACTGCAAGATGGAACCTTAATATTAGGGAGGTTGATTTAGTTGCTTTTTATACTCAAACTCCGATAAAAAAATTTCCCCCTTAGTTTTTTAAAAGCTGTGTTTGCCATGAGTTCTTTAACCCCGGTGATATTTCTGATAGATTTTTTTTAGCCCAGTATTTCCACCAAAACTACTATTCAAAAGTAGTCAAGAACATAGATGTTCTTTCATGAAACATATCCTTCATTAGCTTACTCTGAGAGAAAGCATTTTCATCATTTCACTTCATTAGCTTTAACCCTGATGTTATTGTTAGCAGCTGTGATATTTAGCGTTGTTTTTTATAAGGAACTTTCAGGTGAAGCAACTGTTTTGTAAGACAGCTACATTTTCTGAAGTTTGTTTCCATAAAGTAGTCATTTTTTGAATGCCTGTTTTTTATACGTATATATTACATTTAATAAAGGAATCACTCATTGCAGGCTGTTCAAGAGGTAAAGAACATTTTTAATCTCTAAGTTTATTCATATCTAAAACAACGTTCAGTGTATGAACTGCTTTCCCTTGTTTTAAGGATTTAAAGTGGCTTGTTTGCTCTTATAGGTAGCTTTTTGTCTGATCTGAGTTCTCAAGAGGTAAGATTAAGCTTTCTAGCATTGCTTTAAGAAACTTCATCCTGAGCTGAAAAGTTTTTGGACAGTATCACCATCTTTAGCTGGAAAAACTACATTTCCCAGAATCCATTTCTCTTCATCGACTCACTGCTACGAGCTAGTTTATGGACTCCATTTCCCATAGTTCTTTTTGGGTCTGGGAGTCAACTTCCGCTTCTCTTACTGGGTTTAATTTCAAAATTTTTGCCCGGGGTTGGTTTGAACCACAGTTTGTGTGTTTTCAGTTACGGGACATTGGGAGATTTCTGGTCTAAGCTGGCTTCAACATGTGTTCTCTCCTTCATTTGACACTGGCCCCAATCAGAACTGCACCTGCCTCGTTAGCATGCTTTGAGGCGGGCATTCCTTTTACCAAGTTCCCTCCGGCCTTGTGTTTGTTTTACACTGTCTGGCTAAGGCAAAAACATTTACAACAGCTTTTCCATAGCTCCTTCAGAGATTTTCTCCCACTGATCTTTATATCTCATTTTGCTTGTTCCTTCCCCGATAGATGCAGGAGCTTCAGATGTCTCAGGCTGCAGCTCTGTTCCTCTGCTAGCTGCCTTTAGAGATAGGGGCTTTTCCGTCCCAGAATCTGCCTCACAACTCTTAGCAGCTTTCATTTTCTGGGGAGGAATTTGTCCCTTCTGTTTCTTCAGAGTCTTTCTTCCCTGACAGTTCCCAGTTTGGTCTCAGTTTATCCCCTCTGCCCCAGAAACATTTTCCAACACCAAAGTGGCAGCTTTTCCCGCTACTGAAGGTAGGGGCTTTTTGTCCGTTTCTGTTCTGGGGGTCTGTGAGGTTTGTGTTCATAAGTCAAGCTTAGCAAGGGAGGCTTTTGCCATCTCTAAGCTCGCATCAGGCCTTCACCTGGCCCAATTACCCAGTGGATTGTTTTCGTTTGTTGATGCTCTCTCTCAGAGCTTATCACCTGAGGCAGTCAACCCCTCAGGGCTACTCTCCCTCACCTAACCGGGGAGTCAGTAGAAAAAGCTTTTCTCAAAAAAGATGCTTTCTGATAGAAAAGAACTTTACTCCTCGTTAGTTCTTTCTGCCCTGACTGGGCTCTTAACCCCAGACAGCTTTCCTGACTCAGCAGCCCAACTGCAAACGCAATTTGGCTTTACTGCTTTCCCAGGAAGGTCTTTTTTTCTGATAAGAAAGCTTTTCTCAGATCTTTCAGCAGCTGTGGACCTATCAACCAGGGACTTGTAGGAAAGCAGACAACTGTGCTGTTCCCACCGCTTTAGCTTTGTTCATTTGCAATCTTCCCCAGGGTCTTGCACCTTCCTGCCTCAGCTCTGTTCACAACTTCAGGAACTCTAGTATCCCCAGAATGCACTCAAACTTGGAGGTACTAGCCAGTTGCTTCTCAGTTGTTGGTTAGAAGCAAGGATACAATGCTAACAGGTTTCAGCTCATCACTTCAGGGGATCTTTGCGTAGGGCAATTAAGATCTCCCTTTCACCTAGCTGTTAGAAGCTCAAAACCCTTGATGCCTCAGCTCAGCTGTAACTGAAAAGGCTTGACTTTGCTTTTCCTAGGTAAAAAGTTTCCTGCTCTATTGGGCTCTCTGTAGCTCATTACCCACACTCTCCCAAGTGTTTTTTCCCCTCAGGGCACTCTGACACCCTGCTTTTTACCAGCTTGAAAAGAGCTTAGAAGAGGTTTTTAGGAAATCAAGCCCTACCTCCCTCATTGCATGTAGGATTTTTCTGGCTTGAAAGACAGAACTTAGGTTTTACCTTAGAACTAGTCACAGGTGATTCCTATACTAGTATCTTTGAGATTCTAGTTTTTCACACTTAACCAAAGGAAAACAAAGCTCTGGAAGGCTTTTTAGAGATTAAGTTTTTCCCCAATAGAGAAAGATTAAGGCTTTTTGGAGTTTTCCAAGTTTTCCAGAAGAGCTTTTAGTTTGAGATTTTTTCCCCCCCAAGAGAGAAAGACCAACTTTTCCCAAAACTTCTGAACTTTAAACTTTTTTGGCTTCTTACACCCGAGTTTTTGCTTCAGGGAGAAATCCCTTTCTCCTGCTGCTTAGACTTAGTATTTCAGCTGCTCCAGGCCAAAAAGCTTCCATAGAAAACTTTTCTGCCCGATAAGCTAAAAGAGCTTTTTTTAACTACCCATAAAGCACAAAGAAAGTTTCCCTCAGTTTGTGTTCATAGCCTCCAAAATTAGAAA
>CABHPR010122255.1:8352-26589 GCA_902168415.1 Peromyscus melanophrys | reverse complement strand
AGAAAGAAAGAAAGAAAGAAAGAAAGAAAGAAAGAAAGAAAGAAAGAGAAACCTGCATTCTCATGTACATGAGTGCCACAGGGTGCATGCAGACATCAGAGGACAACTTTTCAGTCTATTCTCTCTTTCAACTTTTACATGGGTTCCTTGGATCAAACTCAAGTCCTCAGGCTTGCTCAACAAGTGCCTTTACCCTTTGAGCTATTTGGTTGGCCCAGTTGTATGGTTCTTAAAGGGTTATTACTTCCATTTTAAAGAAGAAAATCCACACGTCTAGCGTGTGAAGAATAGTATATTGTTTAAATTGTAGCAAGCACCTGTAATTCATTCCTTCTTATTATCAAATACTATTTCATTTATAAATAGTCTACATTTTCCACATCTACTGGTGGGTATTTAGGCTGTTTCTACTTTGGACATAATATAATTAATGCTGCTGTAAACACCTGTGTGTGATTCTTTGTATGAAAATATTTTTGTTTCTTTTTGATATATGGTAGATCAACATCTAATATTTTGAGAAGCTGGCAACTGCTTGCCCAAAACTATGCACAATTTTACTTACCCGATATCAATACATAAGTGGCTCCAATGTTTCTATATCATGTTAGCTTGTGGTATTTTTTAAAGTATCAGCCATTAGCACAGATGAAGTAGATTCACACTGCAATTTTTCAGTTATGTTTCTCTTCTAATGGATGATACTGAGATCTTTTAATGTGCTTGTTGTTTCTATCTATTTCTCTTCAGAGAAATGTCTATTTAAATATTTTGTCTACTTTTTAATATTTGGTTATTGTCATTTAATAAGTTTTAAATGTTTATATAATTGCTGAATGAGTCTTTTATCCATTATATGACTTCTAAATGTATATTCTATTATTCTGTGCATCGTATTTTCATTTTTATTGTATTATTTGTATCCCAAATGTTTATAATTTTATAATAGTCCAATTTTTCTGTTTTTCTTGTTATTTGCTTTTGGCATCAAATTTGAAATATTGCTTAACACAACATAATGAAGATTACTTCTGCCTATTCTCCTAACAGCTTTGTAATTTTAGCTCTTAAATTTTAGTGTAAGAGCCATTTGTGGTTAGAAATTCTATCTGGTGTTTCGGGGGAGTAAAACTTCCTTCTTTTTTTTATGTAAATATCTAGTTGACTCTGCTTCATTTGTTGAAAACTCTTCCTTCCCTCATTACATTGCCTTGGTGGCAATGTTTAAAGTCAGCTCACCATCCTACTCAATATTGTTATAAACATACAGATCATAAATCCAAAAGTGAATGCATAAGCTTTCCGGTCTACATTGTCAATCCATATGTCTTAGGCCCATTTTCTCTTTCATCCCGCCTCTCCTTGAATTCTGTCCCCAGAATTCTGTCCCAATAGTAATAACCCCTTTGTTGTCAAACACAACGGCACTTTGCTTTTTAGCTATAGACACACGTGGTGACAGGTTTACATGCAAAATTTTCTCTTTGTTTATTTGAGCATTCTTTGAACTTTTCTAGTTCACAGAACTCTTCTTGGCTTTGCTTTTGTTTCTGTCTCCCTAAATGTTATGTCTTCTCAAGGCTTCTTAAAATACTGGATGCTCCATTAATGTACCCTCTCCTCTTTTGTGACCTTAGACGGTGTTATGCCACTGTTTTTCAAAGTATCTCTAGATAGGACTTCTTCACTTACTTGCTGTATTAAATCAAATTTGATGGTATCAAATGATGTCCAATAAATACCACAACCTATGCATATTAAAAAATTGAAATTCTCAACATTTCTATCAGAAAACAATTATTTCTCATCTGTTATTTCCAGTGGCAAAAGACCACACTTTCATGATTCTAGACACCAAAGAAAAAGTAAGGGGAAATAAGAATCACTCCAGATTCTTTCTCCCACTTTGAACATAATTATCATTATACATCATAATATAATCATTATTATCCTCTTGTTTCTAATGTCCAAAGAATACTTAAAACCTTATTTTTTCGAGCCGGGCAGTGGTGATGCACGCCTTTAATCCCAGCACTTGGGAGGCAGAGCCAGGTGGATCTCTGTAAGTTCGAGGCCAACCTGGTCTACTGAGCGAGATCCAGGCCAGGCACCAAAACTACACAGAGAACCCCTGTCTTGGGGAAAAAAAAAGACTTTATTTTTCTATTCGAATCATCCCTGATTTAAACCAAGTCGCTAGCCTCCCCTGCCTGCATTACCACAGCCACCTTTAAGTTCTGTCTATTGTCTCTCCTATAAGATCCTTTCTGGGCAAGAAAGTGTGAGAAGATCTCTGAAAGGCAGAACAGGGCCCATCAGGCCCCAGATTAAAACTTCGGAATGTCTTGTAAAGGATCCCTTCATTACAGTGTCCTCTAGCTGGTCCTCTGTGGATCAGACCTCCAAGAAATAAAAGAAACACCAAGGATTAGCTAGGGAAATGCCTGTGAACTCTTTGTTGTTTTTTTGTTTGTCGAGACAGGGTTTCTCTGTGTAGCAGCCCGGCTGTCCTGGAACTCTCTTTGTAGACCAGGCTAGCCTCAAACGCACAGAGATCACACCTGCCTCTGCCTCTGAGTGCTGGGATTAAAGGTGTGCTGCTACCTCCCAGCACCTGTGAACTCTTAAGAAGGGTAAGTGCATAGGCAAGCCTTGCAATGGCAGTACAAGGCTGACATCTATAAAAAGAGAGGGAGAGAAGATAAGTATCAGAGTTTCTCTTTTTAGCCCTCTTCTGAGAACATTTTAGCTAGATCTGTGGGGATTTTGAACCAAAACTTCCCACTAGATGAGCTCCTTTTTTTCTCCTCACCAGAACAGGCACAAATGTTATTGATAAGTATTCAGCTACTGAGAGGCAGTGAGGGTCTGGCTTCAGTGCAAGCACACAGGTAGATACAAGGGGAAATAACTGGAACCACTAGGGTGGATTAGTCCTATTTCTATTGCTAATGGCATAACACAAAAGACTGGTTATTCACAGACAGCCTTATCTGGGGTCACAGTTATGATCCAAGGTTGGGTGGCCACATCTCGTGTTGGCCATTTTGGTGGCAGGGTTACAAGGCAACAGAGGTTATCACACAGCGACAAATGCAGTATATGTATAGAAATTTTAGTGTCTATCCATTTGTTAGTAAAGCCACCAATCCCCAGTCGGGGAGGCCCTATCATGATGACCTGTCTAATCCCAATCACCTCCCAAAGGCCATGCCTCTAAACAGCAAAGTCGGACTGGCTGTGCCTCTAAACACCAAAGTCAGATTAAGTTTCCCCTTTTATGATACCTCACAGTGGAAATTTAATGCACATGTGAGTTTTGGGAGATGACAAACAATATGGAATCATAGCTTTCAGTGTCCAACCCAAGGTTCATGTGCTTCTCACAATACACATTAAGATCTAGGTGTCATGTTCCCATGGCTACCACAGTGGTCTACAATGTTCTTCATGAACTGGCTCTCAACCACTGCTTTGAGTTAATATGCAATACCCTCCTTTCTCTCATGACATTGGCCTGAACACCCAAGGCTAGTTATGAGTTTAGTTTTGTTCTTATCTTTCCTTTTGCTTAGAAAAATATCTTCAGAAGAAAACAAAGTGCTGTTTTCTCATAATTCAGGCCAACATATTATAAAAGGATATCTTCATACATTTTCAAGTAGGTTCTGGGCATTTGTTACCTTACAATTGAAGTCTTTGGAATTCATTTGGCCTAAATAAACTAACCTTTTTCATTCTTGCCCAATTTACTAGTTCCCTCAAATTATACATCTTATCTCCTTCACAACACTTATATGCCTCATGCTAATTCCATGTACATATGTCCAACTTCCTTAAAGACATATAAAGCTTATAGAGTATGTCTGGCCCATTTAGACTAGAACATCATTTGTTAAAGTGAAAACCTTTTATCTGTGATTTTGTTTATTAGAGTAGCCACACATTTTAGAAAGGTGGCAGGTACATAGGCTATGCTTTATAAACATTCCCTGAATGAATGAATGAATGAATGAATGAATGAATGAATGAATAAAGAATAGATAAAAGTAGAGAATCAAACTAAGTCTATGTTTATTATGAAGTTTTAGCAATGCTCAGTAATGCTCAAAAATAAGACTATTGAATTACAATGTGATGAGTATTAAGAAATTCATAGGCTTTGTCCAAACTTTCTAAAAATGGCAAACATTTGAGATGTTTTCAAGGAAATGTAATTTGTTTTGAAATTGTCTGTCTTTTCTAATTTTATGCAAGATTTGCTTTTCACTTGAGTAGGTGGCAAGCACAGTATGAGATTTGTAAAGCTCCTGAAATAAAGCTTGCTTTAGAATTGCAAAGTGAGCATGTTTTATTCATATCTAGTGATCTGGTAGCGTGCAAATAACTGACATGAAACAAATGTGCAGAGCTCAAAGCTGTAGTATCAGATCTCAAAGGATTAGTAATGGTGGCGAACAGATAAGAGCGGGAACATGAAGGAGTGACTGCACTTTAGCAGAAAAAGCACTGATGCCAACACAGCTAACATTTCTGATAAAATAATCTTGATATGATATTCATCTTTAGTTTCAAAAACAGACCATTATAATTGCAGTTGAATTCCACACTAAACGATGTCTCATCTAGGGAATTTTCCCAAATATCCTCTAAACTGTTTTCCTAGAAAATGAACTGAAGATTAATGACTCTCATATTTTATGCTGATGTATTCGTGAGTGTTTTATTGTTTAAATGTGTGTTGCTTGTAGAGTCAGTGAGAACAGTGAACATCTCCATGGAAATCTGATCTGTACACTTAACCTCTGATATGTTTTGTTTTGAAGGAGGAGGAAAATGGAGAGGAAGCCCTCCCATATCGGAACAGTGATCCCATGATTGGAACACATACAGAGAAGCTCTCCCTCAAACCCAGCGACTCTATGGATAGCCTCTACAGTGGGCAGAGCTCTTCAAGTAAGGCTGATGTGTAAGGGGTGACACCTAAGAAATGAAGCCTGGGTTAGACTAGTTGAAAAAACCATGAATGGTCAGCCTGAGGTTGTTTACCAGAGTAGAAACAAAGATGCAGACATTTGATGATAGAGAAGTTGAAGAGGCTGGGTGCATGGGATATACATGCAGTTATTGATTGTGACACATAGGACAGTATACGTTGACATTATAGCCTGCAGGGCTCTTGTGAAAGTGCCTCAAAAAATTGTATGGATAATAAAAGGTTTTGTATGCTCAAAGGTTTTGTATGCTCAGGAAACCTAGTGCCATCTTGACTCAAAAGATGGAAAATTATTTGAAATAGAGAAGTAAAATTCTGTTTTATTTCTCCTGTCTTTCTTCTTTGCTTTTTTCTTTCTCTCTTTGTCCCGTCTTCCCTCCCCCTCTCATTCCTCCCACTCCTCCTCTTCTTCTTCCTCCCCCTTTTCCTTCCTTTCTTTTTAAAAATTTCCTGGTTTTCTGCAAAGTGCAGGACATTTGCCTCAGTTCTGTCATTTGAATTTACCATAGGTAAGTAGAGACTGAAGCAATGAATAATGCCACATGATAGATATGTCATGTGGGAAAGAGGATTAGCAGGCAGCCGGAAGGATTGCTGAGTCAGCACTGATATTTGTCTACGAGGTCATTGCTCAAGATTCAGTCACCTGTTTCTGCTACAATAGTTACAAGAAAGTACTGATGGTGCTGGTGCCTTATGTCTTTTTATATGTAAACTGTTATCTTTCCTCCAGTCTCTTCAGGACTTTCAAATGTCACTGCGAAGTTTATTTTCCTTTTCCTTTGCAGTCAACTACTTCTGTTATTTGAAGATGGCTTCCAAAAAGCCTGTATTTTAAATATCCTCAATTTTATTCATATTAGCTGTAGAATAGTTATTTTGTGGTGAAAAACTAATGCAGAAACAGTTGAAGAGTTGAAGGATGTAGTGTGTGTGTGTGTGTGTGTGTGTGTGTGTGTGTGTGTGAGAGAGAGAGAGAGAGAGAGAGAGAGAGAGAGAGAGAGAGAGAGAGAGAGAGAGAGAGAGAGAGAGAGAGATTCAGATTTCATAAGTAACCATGCTGCTGGAACTTTTCAAATTCAAGTTGTGATACTGAATGTGGGAAGAATTTTATTACTTGAACCCATGAGGCAAAGCCTGCACCCACACTTTCATCCAGAAGGGAGGCATGGGGAGATAGTGTCCCACTTACATGCTACATTTCTGTTCACACACAACGTGTAATGTCCTGCAGGACTTTTTGCTCATTTCATAATGCATCGTAGTGAAACTGCAGCTGTGGCCTCCTTGGGCAGCAAAGGGTCAGTCTGAAGGAAGAAGTAAGGAGACTGGGGGCTTGGGAGAAACAAGGAGGCCTTTCCATTGGTAACAGAACTGACACCACAGAAAGGAAACCAACTGGAGCAGAAGGGAAAGCTTCCTCCTGTTTGCTTCGCTCGGTTTTGTTTTCTTACACCTGAAATTCAAGACCAGAAAGGAAGGGGACCAGAAAACAAGCATACAGGCAGTTTAGGATAGCATGGAGGTTCAGATATTTGGGCAATCTTCCTCTCCACCCCATGACAAGCAAAAGCATCGCCTTTGTAAGTTCTCTCTCACGGTCTTTGTACATATTCAGAATTCTGGAGAGGATGTTTATTACAATTATGTAAGTTACAGGGAACCCTGAAATGTCATGTGTTGGGCATTTATGATCAATAGTAACACATAATAGTTAAACTGTGTCTATCAAATTCTATCTTAGATTTTGAATATGAAATTGAACCTGTGCCTTGCTCCAGTGTAGCAAGTGGGCATTGCCTATTGCCCTTTAAGCTAGCTCAGATCATAGAGTTCAAAATGAGATGGTACTGGAAAAGGATTGAGGAGAGTTTTCAGACTGGTAGGGAAACAGTCAGAGCTAGCTCAGAAGAGTGAGCTACTGAAGGAGTTTGATTAGGGGCTTGTTGAGGCTGGCATCCATTGCTCCAGTTCCAGACAAGGTGCAGGAGGCTGAGAACCTTCCATGAGAACTGTGAACCTTTCCTTCACCAGGTGGAGTAACGAGCTGTTCAGATGGAACAAGTAACAGGGACAGTTTCCGGCTGGATGACGACAGCCCCTACTCAGGGCCGTTCTGTGGCCGGGCCAGAGTGCACACGGACTTCACACCAAGTCCCTACGACACCGACTCCCTCAAAATCAAGGTGGGCCCACCTTACATGTGCTTCCTGCTTTGTCCAATGCTAGTTGCACGATATACTTTAGGGACTACAGGAAGTATGTTCTTCTCATAGTAGGCTGGACCAGCCCCCAATGGGAAGAATTTGAACTTAGTGTGAGAGGGGGTGAGAGGGATCAGTCTACTGTGGCCATTAGCATAAGTGCAGAGTCTGTGGGAGAGAGATAAATTGTCTGCATTTTTCTGAACTCTGAAACTCTCAGAGGTGATCAGCTAGATGTGCCCACCTGATTTCAGCTAAATTAAAAATAATGGAGCAAAGAGAGGGAGAAAAGACAGAACTATGGGGCAGGAACCCAGCAGAGCAAAGGCTTAGGGATCCAGATGTGGCTGGGCAACTCCACTTCTTCTTTTTTTTTTTTTTTTTTTTTTTTTTTGGTTTTTTTGAGACAGGGTTTCTCTGTGTAGCTTTGCGCCTTTCCTGGAACTCACTTGGTAGCCCAGGCTGGCCTCGAACTCACAGAGATCTGCCTGGCTCTGCCTCCCGAGTGCTGGCAACTCCACTTCTTTCTAATTGGGTTGTATTGTGTAACCAGAGCACTTTTCCCTATTGATAACTCCATGCCAAATTTTACCTTACAACAAATTACCCTCGGCTCTGAGGCTTCCAATAACACATACTAATTCAATCACAGTTTTTGTAGGTCATAAACCTGGGTATGGCTCAGCTGTTGTCTTCATAAGGATACCCCTGGCCTAAGTCAGGCTGCCAGCTCTGCTGTGATCTCCCTAAGATTTGAAGTCCTTCTTAAAGCTCCCATGTGTTAGTAGAACATAGTTTCTTATACATCAATATGAAACTATGCCTATGTGCCATTAAGGTGATTTTCTGGATCTCTCATAGAACACAATAAAGATCCCACAGTTCCTGAGGAAGGAAACATTCTTTGCCTGGGTCACCTGTCAACTTTGCTGAAATGTAGAAGTTTAAAAGTTACAAGGTACAAGACCACAAGTGTAAAATCTGACAGGAAAGACCGAGTGAAGAACTGCCACACCTAGAAACTTGTTAGAGCTCCTAGAGAGATTGCTGGTCTCCTAGGTGGATAGTGTCTGGCCTGTTAGTTCATTCTCTCAGGGAAAAGTGCAAACACCTAGACCCAAACCCAGAAGGCAGACAAGTACGCATACTATACCAAATCAGAGAGATCATATCTTTCAATCACAATCATACTCAATTATATATTACTATAGCAAATAAAATTTGTGTTTCATGTCAATCATACATTTACAGACTTGCATAAAAATATAGATTTAAGCATAACTTTAAGGATAGAGCCTTAAAAGTAGCAAATATTGGGATCTATAGCATCTCTTTGGGATGTAAAGTTGTATCTCAAAAGAGTAACTATGATTCTTATTTGAGTAAATATGACTCATAAAATAGGCATGTATTTTCCTAGAAATGAAATTTTCTCATAAAGAAATATCCCCAGGAGAAATTTTACTTTTGCCAATAATTGCATTCTGACGCTAAATGTAGTCTTAGATATGAATACACAAAATGCTACTTGGTTTTGCCATGTCAGTCTGCCTAGTTCATGCTTCACTGAAAACTTTGTTGTGGATTTTATTCTATATAATATCTCCTTTTGATGTTATCATAAATTTTGGGCAATCCCAGTGAGGTCACAACATGTTACCTAGGAAATTGAGATCCTTACATGAAGTTCTTAGTGCCATTAATAAAAGAATTAATAATGAGCTTAAAATTGAGGAAAGTTTGATTGTAATTTAAAAGAAAAAAAAACCCCAGTGCAGCAAGTTGTAAGTCTCCCCAGCTACAGGGAAGAGGGGTATGAAGAAGAGGAACAGAGAAAGACATGGTATTTGAGTTAGTTCTGCATGGAGGTCACCCACATGGCAGAAAAGCAGCCACATGGTAGAGATGGGCACTGCAGAGAAAGAAAGAAGGCAAAGTGTTAGGGAAGGCACACTTCGAAAAGAGATTAGAGGATGAACAGGAAAAGTTGTGTTTTTCTGAGTAATTCAGACAGACTTGAGAAACTGTCTGCAGTGCTACAGGAAGGTGACAATTCCAGGGAGTAATAGCTCTTTAGCTCACTAAAGGGCTCATTATTTCTCTTCTGCCTTGAGCACAGCTTAAGGTTAATCCACATCCTAGTCCTTCGGCTAGATGATTGGCCAGAGCACACAGATAAATCCTTTCTTTTTTTTGGGGGGGGGGGTTTCAAGACAGGGTTTCTCTGTGTAGCTTTGTGCCTTTCCTGGAACTCGCTTTGGAGACCAGGCTGGCCTCGAACTCACAGAGATCCGCCTGCCTCTGCCTCCCGAGTGCTGGGATTAAAGGCATGCACCACCACCGCCCGGCGATAAATCCTTTTATATTTTGAGTACCTTGAAAAGTTAGGTCTCCACCCGGGCCAGAAAGATAGCTTTCCCCATTACTTTAGTTCGATAAAAACAGTTTACATGGACTTATTTTATACTGTAAATAAACTATATCAAATGAGCTAAAATCATAGGCAGAGTCCGAGTGTCTTTCTTCCCCTTTAAGAGAGCATGTTTGAATGACGGTTTGATGCTTTATTCCACATTGATTTAGGAGGGGGAATAAAAAGGGATCCTTTTTAAGCTCACAAACTTGAGTTTGAGTTCTGACACCATCTTTAACTTCATTTAGGCTAGAGAAAAGTCACTTATTATCACTGTTTCTTAACACTTAAAGCAATAGTCTAATGCCCCATACTATTTACCCAATACATATTTAGTAAGCATAAGATAATAGTATATTTAACATGTATACCATGTATATTGTTCTGCAAATGTAAGTTAGTGAGTTAATATGATAAGGAAAAGAAAAGCATCATCAAGCATGCTGGTGTTTTCTTCGCTCCATAGTGAACACTTTCATTGAAGAAGTGAAGTCACATCTATTTCTGTAGTCTCTGAAGACCTTTAGCACAGTACCTTCATTCCTCCAAGATTCCTACAGTTCTGTTCTTTGTCCATATTACCAAAGCATCGTGGTGCTGTGGAATTTGACTTGTATTTGTTTTTGTCCTTAGAAAGGAGACATCATAGACATTATCTGTAAAACACCGATGGGAATGTGGACAGGGATGCTGAACAATAAAGTGGGGAACTTCAAATTCATTTATGTGGATGTTATCTCAGAAGAGGAAGCAGCTCCCAAGAAAATAAAGGCGCCCAGAAGCAATAAAAGAGAGAGCGCCAAGACTCTACAGGACTTCTTGGAGAGGATTCACCTTCAGGTTAGTAAACCTTTGGTCTGTTTGGTTTTGCTGGAAAATGGGTAGAATGAAGAGTTGAGGAGAGTGGACCACTATTTACACAGGGTTGTTAAAAATATAAGATTTAGAGCAAAGGAAAATCTGTTTTCCTAGAACAGCTCTTATTTCTCCTTTATTACTTTTATTATGCAAGGACAGGTCTTGATGTAACACCCTTTGGACTAACCCCTAATGGTACTTAGCAGCCAGTGACAGAAGAGATTAATGTAGAGAAGAGGCAAGGACAATTTGAGAATGTATATCCAGGAGAATGGGAGACCAAGGAAAAATGTTTAAGTGAGACCAGTAAAGAGAATATGAATAATATAGTGAAATTTGAGGGACCGAGAAGAAAAATGAAAGGAAGCTTGTATTTTCACAGTAGAGAGATCAAAAGGAAATGCAAAGAGAATAACTAAAAATAATCATCTCAGAAGTAATTTCAGAAACAGTGATCACTAGTGTTCTAAGGATCATTTCAAGGAAAAGTTTGTTTTATCGCATGCCTTTAATCCCAGTACTCGGGAGGCAGAGGCAGGAGGATCTCTGTGAGTTCGAGGCCAGCCTGGGCTACAGAGTGAGTTCCAAGAAAGGCACAAAGCTACACAGAGAAACCCTGTCTCGAAAAACCAAAAAAAAAAAAAAAAAAAAAAGAAAAAAGAAAAGTTTGTTTTATAAGCACTTTACTTGAACCCATCACACCCATCACTGGCACTCCAGTCATCTGTTTTTATAACCCTATTTTTATTATATTAGTACCTTTTAAAAGAAATAGCTCTTGTTAAGTGGTATAATATGCTGCATAGTACAGTGTACACCATCAGTATTATCACTCCATTCTCCGTTTTGCATTCCATTTGTAAAATTCACTCATCAGTACTTGGATACTGCAATTCATAAAGACAATAGAAATTATATTTTTTAATTGGTATTTCTGAGTTATTAAGTTACTCTCATGTCTACCAATATACTGTTTAAGTTTCATTATAGAATGATTGGTACCGCGTGATACTCCTGGGAGGAAATACAGTTTGAAACCTGCCTCTGTCACCCATGGAAAAACACCTAGGTGTGCTAAACATTGTACTCAGGAAGTCACAGTTAGATTGCTGTGTAAGAATGGAAACTTGGGCATGCTGTGTTCTTCTAAAACAGACTATTTTTAAACAAATTATCATTCTTCTTCCCCCTTTTTGGTTAAAATGTGGTTTGCAGTAAGTTTTTCCTGATTACTTAAAACTTTCTGATACCATATTCAATTTTAGTAACTGAAATAAAGATATTAAAACCATATTCAAGTAAAATGGGAGACATTTTTTGAGGAAGCTGAAAAAGCATTTAACTTCACTTTGCATATTCAGTATGTTCCAGCAGTGGTTATAGAAATACCAGAGTGGTGGTTCTCAACCTTCCTAATGCTGCAACCCTTTAATACAGTTCCTCATGGTGTGGTGCCTCAACCACAAAATTAGTTTTGTCGCTACTTCCTAATTATAAATTTGCTACTGTTATGAATCATAATGTAAATATATGATACGCAGGACATCTGATACACAACCCCAGTGGGGGTCACAACCCACAGTTTGAGAACCACTGAAATACTTTATGATCAGAAGTCTAAGCATTTTACACTAATAGATATTGATGCAAATGATAGACAAAATATCCCTACTGAGGAAAAGAAATAAACACTTTCTTCAACTGTGAGCTTTTCACTTGTAATTAAAATTTTAATTTAGAAATGAAATAGCAAGTTTGTGATTCATTAGATCTATAATACCTTTCAATCAGTCAAAATGCTAAACTCATTCTGTATACAGAATTGTGTCTGCTTCAAGTTCATTTTTACTTTTTCCATTTATTTATTCATTTTGTGTGTGTGTGTGTGTGTGTGTGTGTGTGTGTGTGTGTGTGTGGTATGTGCCAAGGTGTGAATGCGGAGGTAGGGGACAATTGCAAGAGTGAATTTTTTCTTCTACCATTTATGTTCTGGGGCCCAGGCTATGTCATCAGCCTAGGCAGCAAGCAGTTTATCTACTGATCCATCTCACTGGAGCTCAAGCTCATTTTAACTACACTAGGAAATTAATGAGAGTATATGTTTTCATGACCAAGCAATCAAAAAGAGAGATTGGTTCAGAAATATGACTATAACTTAATCTATTAGAGGTACTGTATTGAAAAACTTCAGAAAATACTGTGTCAATTTAGCTAGGGATAAAGCAAAAGTGCCAAATGGGATGGACAATTCAGCTGGCAAATGATCCATGATTTCCCACTATTATAGATTCAAGTGATTATTACTTCTTTACATTTGTCCTTCTGAAGGTTAAGAATCTACAGTACTTCCTATTAAATGCCCTAGAGTTTGTTTGTGCGAACTAGTGTAAACAAAATGAGCTTAGGCATCAGTTCCATTGGTGTTTTTGTTATCATAGGCATTTCTATAATTACTAATTTAGAGAAAACACAATATTTGAGCCCTACTAGTTTACAGGTTATACACATTTCCCTCTTCCTACAGGAATATACTTCAACATTTCTGCTCAATGGTTATGAGACCCTGGAAGACTTGAAGGATATTCAAGAAAGTCATCTCGTTGAATTAAACATTGCCAATCCAGAAGACAGGATGAGGCTACTCTCGGCTGCTGAGAGTCTCCTGGATGAGGAGAGTAAGTGTACATACCCATTCTTCTCCTTCCTGATCATCATGCCTTAATATAAATAGTAAAATTATTAAAAGCAAAGCCCCAATGTCACTTACTAAGAATCATATAAAGCATTCTTCCCTATAACTTGAGAGAATTTTTATATAATATCTGATACAACTCTGGACAAAATGTATAATTAGGGAAAAGATTTCCACTGTATTCTTACAAAATTCTGGGTCTCTTGTTTTGGTTCTCCCAAGCTATTAATTTACACACAGTGGATGTCTGCATTCTCAAAGACCAAGAGACTTAGAGACAAGTATTTTAGTGACAGTGTGAGCCATTAGTGAGAAATGCTGTACATGTCTTCCTAGAACAACACAGCCTGGCTCTGAGCTAATGAGCTTTCCCCACAACATAGGAAAATTCATTTCATTACCATATAGTCACATCTTGCATGTGTTTATAGTACTCTCTGTAAATGTTATAATAGCTTGCAAAAAATATTCAGCACTCACTTTTATTACCAAAGATGGCTCTCTGTATTTGTAAATATAAACTAAAGATGAAATAATAAATGCAGATTCATGTATAGTTGAGTACAAGTTATGCCAGCTGGGCTTATAAAACTGGAGTAGATTTTTATTTTTACAATTGCCCATTCAGAACACTATTTCTATTAAATCTAGTCAAACCTCCAAACCCTGAGTTTAGGGAAGGCCAAATACTGCAAAGTATTTTGTAATGGAAGAAAAGAGGAACCGAGCCTCGGCTCTAAACACATGCAAATACAGAAAAACTAATTAGACTCCATAGCTTTGTATGTATAGCTGTTGTTATTGTTGTGTGTGTGTGTGTGAACAATAATTATAGATGGGGTGGGGGCTGGGAAAGTATGGAGTTGGAGGAGGAGGAAGTGTGGAAATAATGCAAATACAATGTACTCATATATGAAATTCTCCAACAATTTTTAAAGAGAAAAACACAAAAAGAGAATGGAATCTAATTCAAAGCTTAAAAAAAAAGTATTTTAGAGCATCCAATCCAGTCTTCTCTTTCAAATGTAAAACTAACAGTAGCTTTCAACTACTTTCTTCCAACACAATACTCTTAGTAAAACTTCATCCCAAGGTCTTCATGTTTGTTATTTTCCTTGGTGCTGTTCGCAGCTCAGACAGACAGTTAATCTCCCTACTTACAGTGAGAATCTGAGGTGGTAAGTGCCTTGTATCTTGAGCAGAAGCTCCTAGTGATTTCAGAGTTCAGATTCCAGCCCAATGTTGGAGAAGCCTTGCTGAGATTCTTAATATTGCAAGAAACAGTTCAGATGGCGATCAAGGAGGCAACCTGTATATAGCAACCAGACCTCTTGACTTCCTTTGTGGGTTATCCTGTACCTCATTTCAAAAGTCCTACCAAACTGAGACATAGTCTGTCTATACTTGTTTCGTGTGTGGTAAGAATTCACGTACTTTAGAAACTTTCTTACTTTTTTTTTTATACTTGCAGTCTTGGGTTTGCACAGATATTTTTCCTGCCCCAACATCTTTGGCTTGCATGACTAACCCAACATCAGTAGAAGTGATTCTAGGCCTGGGTTTTAAAGTTTTATTTGAAGTTCTGGGGACTGGGAGATGAGCACAGGAGGACAGAGTCTCAAATGTAGGCAGAGACTGACTTAGAAAACTAGACAGCGTATTCAGTAGCATGAGCCCACATACAACTGGCCGGTGAGAACGGATGCAGAGATATCTCTTAGGTAGGTGAGGCAGCTTCTTTTACACCCTGTCATTTTTATTCATGGCTCCTCACTAAACAATGTGTGCTAAGAAGCTAGTTCTGTAGGTTCTCATGTTTGATCATGTGTAGTGACGTAGCCAATCTCCAAAAGAATGTGACCATCAAATACAAGGAGGGAGTAGAGTGTTTTCTGAATGTTTGAAGATACTTGCTGTTCTCCTACAATTCAAAACACCCATCTTGTCCTATTTCCAGCTGAAGAAAATAATCAGAAATGAATTTTGAAGAAGTCAAAGAAATAGATTTTAAAAAAAAAGGAGAGGTAGGGCTGTGATCAAAGGCACACTGCTGTAAAGCTCAAAGTTCCACCTTCTGCATGTGCAACTCAGTAAAGATAAAAATGAAAAATAAATATTTTAAAAAGGAAACTTTCTGCTACTTCATTAGTTTTCTAAAGGGTAACATTTGCAAGATAGAAAAGCTAAAACATGAATAGCTAAGTAGATTTTTCAAGTCATATCCAGGACTTAGTCCCCTATGCCTATGAGGTTGTCTGTTCCAGCCTTTCCTGGTCTCTGAAAACAAAACACAGTTGTCTAGAAACATCATGTGGCTTTCATTGCTGGACATATAAAGAGGACAAATGCCAGAAATTATTTCCCTGCATAAGACTTCTTAGAATGTGGTGTTCGAACATCAAGAAATGCTGAACACTCAACTACCGCCTCTTATGTAGAAGTATCCATACAGAGTCTACTTTCAGGAGACAAATAATAGAAAAATGCAGACTTGACTTGTGCCACTTTCAACACACAACCCTGAGATTACTCTTATTTTAATCTTATGGTATAAAGCAGTGTTAGAATATACATGTCAAAAAGATGCATATTGTGTGTTAGGCTATTCTGACTGAAAGCTATTTATCTTCCATGAAACTGCTTCGCTTAAGAAATAAAGAAGAATGACTTCCATTTGTTGATAAGATGGTGAATTCTGATGATGCGGCACCATGCTGCTGCAGGCTTATTTTTATCTATCCTACTTTGTGAATCATATCTTCTACAACCAACCTAAAGATTAAATGCACAACCTTCATGTTCCCTGAATGATAAAGACCTTGAATATATAGTTATATAAAAGTGTGACACTGTTTAAAAAACCAAATGCATGTCGAAGTCACAGGCTAAAAATAACTCTTTGAAAAGAATAGGGTGCACAAATTAGCCCCATTTATGTACATGTCTTTATTACTATCATAGAATAAGACCAATTCATGTATGTCAGTCCATTCCTATTTTGGGGTTCCATTGTTAGGTGAACATTTGGAGTCATTTAATATAAAAAATTAAGCAAAGTGGGCATGTATCTTAAGTGTTAAAACCTTGTGATAATTCAGGAAAGAGAACAGGCCTGATGTGAATCCTTAATGTATATAAAGTATTTAAAGAGGATAGAAGATAGAACAATGGGTGGGGAACAGGAATCTAAGATTTAGAATAAAAAAACTTTTTTCATTTTTCTCTTAGCCCAGAAATAGATAGTGTTGTTCTAACTTTGACCTTTATAATGTAAACTGGGTTAAATATTTTAGGACACTACCTGGTGGGAGGCAAGATTCTGATAGAAAGGCAACGAGAGGTGTTCGAGCTGGTCACGGGTTTACTGCTGGACAACAATGACTTTGGGGTTCTGCAGTCCCAGCAGGATAATCAGAAGTATTCAGAATCCACTTCCATGTTGCATTATCACTGAGCAGAATAAGGTCATTGGCTCTTTCACCTGGGAATGTAGCTAAAGTGTAAGACAAAACGTGGGCTGTGAGCCAGCTCTTGAAGGAACAGAAAAAAACAGGATCTGTTTACTTGGTACATATAAGGGTTCCTGTGTTTATGATGGGGCTTTAAAATTGGTCTCTGCTTTGGTAGGAAATGTTCTCATCAACTTGAAGAGGGGTATGTGTATGTACATGTGTGTGCACGCGCGCATGCCTGCACATGGGTGGATGTGTGCATGTGCATGTGGGCTGCTGGAGGTTTTCTACATACAAAATCTTTAAAGCCCCTTTATCTTACTCAGAAATGCTTACTTAGAATAAAATAGCTAACTGCTGTTTATAATATATAGTTTCCATTTCTTCTGCACAGTTTCTTTCTGTACATTTGGAATTATATTGGTGTATCTTAAATGTGTCTACCAAACTGTGTACTAGTCTCCTTGGGGTAAAGGGGTGATGGAAATACCTTCCTTTCTTAGCACAGAGGGCTAATTAAATTTTAAATTGTAAAATTATGGTCACGAAATAAGAAAACTTCACAGAATTAATATTCAGTCTATTTTAGACACTTGTACATTCTGATTTCAGTGCCAAGTGAGGAGGAAGGGCGAAGGGTGGATTGTGTGCCAGGTTGTTGGCACAGGCTGTGGTCACAGCAGCCCCTCATTGCTCTACCATCCCCAGTTGTGCCTTCCTGCCTGCCCAAGTTGATGCAGGGCAAATGGGAGGGCTCTGTCAGTAGCTGGAACAAGAGCCGCTAGCAGGGGAGGTATGCAGCCATGGCAGACAGCCGTCCAGCAGTTGGCCCAGCAGTGTGCCAGTCTAACCTGGAGTCTAGCCCTGACATGTGTACCTGGGCTCTCTAACCCACCTGGAATATGATTTGAATCTGGATACAAAAAAAGATACACATTTTAAGAAAAGATACAATAATTGCTCACATAAACAAGTAGATGAGACAGACAGATATGTTATTGGTATTTGTTTACACAATCATACACCCACACAATTTAATATGTTTCTAATCATAGCTGCTTGGCTTTAGGATTTAATTTCTCAAGATTTATTTTTGCTGTTACGCTCTAAGATTTCATTTATGGCAAATAGCATATTCCATACAATAAAAAATAAACTAATCAAAACATTTTTATCCTTTCTTCAGAGAGTAATTTCTAGTGAGAAGAACTTAGTTTTCACAACAGTCATATAAAGACTACTGTAATGCCTTTGTGTGCATGTGTGTGCATGTGCATGTATGTGTAACACTCTAGCATTTCCTTTTATGCTACAGTGCAACTGTGACCTAGACTAGGTGATCGGATTTCCTCTGGGCACACATGTCATTAGAGGGTAACTAGAATATTAGGCTGCAAGGATACATGGGTGACTCCATCATCTCTCACAGCTCAGAAAAATAGCCACAACCAACTGCTTTTCCTTGAATGGACTTCTCATATTTTGTTGTCATTCTAAAAATTAGGTTACAAAAAAATGTAACTATTGTTACCACATAATTCAAGGGCATATTTAAGATGTTTTAGTTATAAAGATTGCCTCCCTAGACAAGGCCTCACTATACAAAATACAGGCATGGTTAT
>CABHPR010122253.1:2504-12992 GCA_902168415.1 Peromyscus melanophrys | reverse complement strand
CCCCCCCCCCCCGCCCCCTGTTTCAGATGCTACCTTCCCTCCTCCCTCCATTCTCTGGGGTCTCTCCCAGGCTCAGAGAGTTCCAACTTTGCCGCTTTTCTTCTAGCTCTCGAACGTGAGTGCAGCGGGAAGAAGCACTGTCAGCATGCAGCTGGCAGTTGGAGGTGGTGCCACAAGTATTTGTTGCATGAATAACTAGGAAGAAACAGATTCCACTGCAATCCTCCCACTCCACAGTGGCGGCTGGGAAATGAACCGACTAGATGGAAGCAGAGCTAGAGCAGGGGGTAGGCTCTGACACCGTCTCCTTTAGAACATAGTGGACAGAGACAACTGTGTTCTCAGCACCCCTTTACACTCACGTTTGAAGATGCGCTTCCCAGAAAAAGCACGACTGCAAAGGGGTCCTAAGTGTTCTAAGAACCAGCATTAATAGATGACTTCAGTGCCTCTACCTCAGCATGAGGCAGGGCTTGTAGACTGACATCTGACATTATTTATTACATGACCTGAGTACTGGGAATTGAACCTGGATCCTACGGAAGAACAGTCAGTGCTCTTAACCACTGAGCCATTTCTCCAGACCCCCATTATGACTGTGAACCACAGCTATTCATTTGTCAGTTAAAAGATATAGATTTGAAAAACAAAAAAGTAGGATTTGAGCAATATAAACAAGATGGAAACATCAGTTACCTGTACTTTCTCCTGAAGTGCATTATAAACCTGATAAATTGCCCTGATGTCCTTCATGACTCCATCCTTGTCAAAAAAGTCAGTGCTAGAAGACAGAAAAAAAGATGTCAGTTATTAAAATCACCATGACCACGAGAGGCATTTTTCTTATCACTTCCACCTCACACTATTCGTTACGTGCTGTGACTCAAGGTGACAGGGTCTAGGCAATAATATGCGAATCCTACTAGAGTTATAGAAGAGAATAAAAAAGAACAGCACCAATTAAAAACAGAACAGTTTCCAGTGATCATGTTTGTCTCTCTTTTTTATTTATTATTTTTATTTTTAGACAGGGTCTATGTAGCCCTGGCCAGCCTGACACTCGCTATGAAGTCCTAGTTGGCCTGGAACTCAAAAAAAAATCCACCTACCTCTGCCTCTCAAGTACTGGGATTAAAGATGTGTGCAACCACACCTGGCTGTTTTTCTTTTTAAAACCTGAGAAAAGCAGCTGGAGAGATGGCTCAGAGGTTACAAGCCTTCCTGCTCTTGCAGAGGACTAGGGCTCAGTTCCCAGCACCCACAAATCAGAGCATCTATAACTCTAGTTCCAGAGGATTCAATGTTCTCTTCTGGTCTCCTCAGGCACTGGACATACAGTACACATACAGACACCCAGGAAAACATTCACATGTATAAAAAAAAAACCAAAAAAACAAAAAAACCCTTTAAAAAAAAGATACAATCTGAGAAAAAATACAGTAAAATAAAATGATCTCAATAAGAATTAAAAAAAACTTATTACTTTCAGGGATTATTTTATTTGTGTGTGTGTGTAAAGGTGCACATGCATGTTTGTTCATGTGCATGTAAAAGTACACTCCAATGTGCACGCTTGTGTTGGGGTCAGAAGTCACTGTGAGGTGTCCTCCTATTTCTCTCCACCTTATTGTTTGAGACAGAGTCTCTCCATTTTGGCTGTTTTGTCGGCTACTCAGCAAGTCCCAAGTACCTGCCTATCTCTGTGCTCCCAGTGCTAGGGTCATAATGTGCTCTGCCCAGCCCTGCTTCTTTCTTTTAATTAATCTGTCTTATGTGTATGAATGTTTTATTTGCATTCATGTCTGTGAACCATATGTATGCCTGGTATCTGCAGGGTCCAAAAGTGGGCACTGGATCCCCTAGGACTTGAGTTACAATGGTTGTGAGCCACCATGTGGGTGCTGGGAGTAGACCCCAGGTCCTCTGCAAGAGCAGCCAGTGCTCTTAATCGGTGAGTCATCTCTCTCCAGCCTCCTACCCAGCTTTTTAACAAGATGAGAATACAAATTCAGGTCTCATGCTTGCACAGCAAATACTTAATCATCAAGGAACTCTCTCTCCAGCCTCAGTTGTTTAGATTTATTTTTGTCCTTTTGAAACAGGGTCTCACTATGTAGCCCAGGCTAGCCTGGAACTGAACAGAAATCCAATACCTCTGCTTCCTGGGTGCTGGGATTAGAAGTATATGCTACCATGTCCTACAGAGCAGGTTTGTTTTATTATGAGTTGTTGAGTTTTGTTTTTTGTTGTTGTTTTGTTTTGTAGGAAGGATCTTACTGTGTAAGCTGGCCTTGAACTTATGACTATCTTCTGCTTCAGCCTCTCAAGTGAAGTGATTACAGGTGTAAGCTACCATACTTCACTTCAGGGATCATTATTTCTCCTCCTCCTCCTCCTCCTCTTTTTTTTTTTTTTTTTTTTGGTTTTTCGAGACAAGGTTTTTCTGTGTAGCCCTGGCTGTCCTAGAACTAGCTCTGTAGACTAGGCTGGCCTTGAACTCACAGAGACCCACCTGCCTCTGCCTCCTAAGTGCTGGGATTAAAGACATATGCTACCACTGCCTGGCTATAGGGATCATTTCAATAGTTTATTAAGAATGAATTCTGATATATGGTGGTGGTCTAGAGAATTGTCTGTTTTTTGAGACAGGGTTTCTCTGTGTAGTTTTGCGCCTTTCCTGGAACTCGCTTTGTAAACTAGGCTGGCCTCGAACTCAGAGATCCACCTGCCTCTGCCTCCCGAGTGCTGGGATTAAAGGCGTGCGCCACTACCGCCCAGCTGAGAATTATCTGTTTTAATTTCAGTTAAAATAAACTTGATTTTACATTTCCCCCTACTTAAAAAATATTAACAAAGAAAATAATGTTGACAAAAGAACTCATTTTACCTTTCAACTTACCCATGCTCTTTAATAACTTTGGCATAACTTTGAGAAGTGTTTGGCACTGAAGACACTTTGTACTCTTGCTGGCTAGTATTGCCTAGATTGGGAATAGCAAGTGATATCCTTTGATTATACCTGTGGGGAGATTGAGAAAAATAGCACATAATAAGGACATCTCTTTGTTGTCGGAGGCAGGGTCTCACGATGTTGCCTAAGCTGGTTTCCAGGCACCTTGTTTCCTCCTGCTTCTGCTTCCCGTGGCTGCAGTCAGAGACGTGTGCCACCACACTTGGTTCTACTGCTGTGCTGCCTAGCTCAGTGTTGAACTCGTGGGCTCAAATACTCTGCTCACCTCAGTACCTCACTGCTGGGTTTACAGGCATGTGTCACCATTCCCAGTTCTAGAAGTACTCGTTTAAGAATTGGGATGGACAGGTCTGATTTCCAGCACCCACATGATGGCTCACTGTCACCTCTAACTCCAGTTCCAGGGGATCTGACAGTCTCTTCTGGCCTCTGCCAGCATCAGGCACACATGTGTGTGTGGTACACATACAGAAATACATGCAGGCAAAGCATCTATGCACATAAAATTTAAAACATCAAAGGACTGAGAGTGAAGGCTGTGGATGTGGCTCAGCTGGTAGAGTACTTGCCAAGAGAGCCCAAAGCCCTGGGCTCAATGCCCAGAACCAGATAAGCCAGGTGTGGTGGCACACATCTGTATTTTGGCGTTCCTTAAGAGGCAGAGGCCGGAGGATCAGAAGGGAGGCCCTACCTCAAAAAAGCAAACAGCAAATCCGAG
This sequence comes from Peromyscus melanophrys, assembly GCA_902168415.1. Taxonomy (NCBI): domain Eukaryota; kingdom Metazoa; phylum Chordata; class Mammalia; order Rodentia; family Cricetidae; genus Peromyscus; species Peromyscus melanophrys. The sequence continues at coordinate 9,303 of CABHPR010122253.1, read as the reverse complement.
AGGATCACAAGTTAAAGGCTGACCTGCTTTACGTAGCAAAGGGTCATCTGGACTACAGAGCAAGATCCTGCCTCAAAAAAAACCCAAAAAAACAAAGCAAAAGGACAGGGTTGACAGCAGGCTTCTGTGTCTCCAAAACTGGTAAGCTAACCCACAGAGGATGCACAGTGAGCTTCCCTTCCCTTCTAGGATAAACTCTGCTGTACATTCCCTGAGGGCAATGGCTCTGGCTCAGACATTATTTGCATGCCCACAGTGACTGAAGAAATCCTAAAGAAATACCTAGCGGAAAATTAATGAAATCCTAGAAATAGCTACCAAACAATATAACTATTTTCACTGACGTAGACTACTGATCCTATGAGCACGTTTCCAGAGGGAAAGCTTTGTGCAACTCACAAGTAGAAAACATGGTCACATAATGTTGTTTTTTTCTCTTTCAATGCAAAACCCTCATCACTAATGATGGATCATTTTTACAGTTTCTGTCTTTGCATTGTATGCTCTAAAGTTACAATTAGACTCCAAAAGTAGCAAAACTCTATTTTTGTATAACGGTCATGAAGAAGCAAATGAAGTATCTAATATAAGAATACAAACATGTCTAAATGATGCTTATTGACCCCCAAACTATTTTAATTCATTTAATTGGTAAGCAAGCCCCAGGGGATCCACTGTTTCTGCCCACCAAGTGCTGGGTTACAGATGCAGGGTGCCATGTCCAACTTTTACATAGTTGCTAGGGAGCCAAACTCAGGTCCTCATACTTCCTTTACCCACTGAGCCCTCCCCTGAGGCCCAGCATCTTTCTTTTTATGTACAGTGGTGGGAAATTTTCTTTACCTGCGATTTGGTCTAAAGAGAACATATTCTAAAGCATGAGTAGAATTGTTGGCGGTAGAGATGAAACTGAAGAGGAGGAAGACAAGGTCTGGCACACCAAGGATGCGGGTGAGCTGCTTGTGGATAACTTGCTCTCTGTAGGACATCTGTTGCTGAGTGTTTCGACGGAATCTGTACCATCCGATAACTTTCTGCAATAAGAACCGAAGAAAGGAAAGTAGTAAGAGCTTATTTAATTCAGAATGCACCCAAATGAACATCCGTAAACAAATGTTCATGATCACTTTATGTTGGCTAGCCCAGAACTAAAAACAACCATCTGTGAACAAGTGAATGGATGAACTGGGTAAACTGAGGTATACTGGAATCATATGCAGTAATAAAAAGGAACAAATCACTATGGAGGAATCTCAAAATAACTATGCTCAATGAAAAAAGCCAGATACAAGGCTGTGGAGAGTATATGCTAGAGGGTTTTTTAGTATAAAAGTCTAGAAAATGAATCGATAGTGACATATAGCATAGCTTCCTACACTGTGTCATGACCCCATATAAGGCTACATAACTAAATGTGAGGTTAAAAAAAGCTGGTAACAGTAAAACGCTTCTGAATGTGACATGACCAAAAATTAATTCAAAATCAAATATGTAGGGCTGGAAAGATGGCTCAAATAGGTAAAGGTGCTTGCCACCAAGGCTGCTGACCTGAGTTTGATATTTAAAACCTACATGGTGGAAAGAAAAAAGTGACTCACGAAGGTTACCCTTCAACCTCTCCATCTGTGATATGGCACAAAATGACTGCAAAATAAGTGTGCACACACAGGGATACAGGGACACAGGGACGGACGGACACACACACACACACACACACATACACACACACACACACACACACTGAATCTGAGATATCTATGGCAGCACTCTCCAATGCTGCATTGCAAGGCTTTACTGAAGCCTGGCTTCTGAACACTGCATAGGCAGCACAGCACAGGCACTGTGCAGGCAGCACGGCACAGGCACTGCACAGGCACTGCAATGCAGCACTGCACAGGCGGCACACCATGCCCTGCCAGCAGATGCTGCCCAGAAGCACCTCAGCTCTGATTCCAGACTGGCGTTTCCCATGGACTGAACAGACAAAGCTTTTAGTGCTGGTAGAAATGTAATGGTTTAATTATGGAAAACAAAAACAACATTTTCTACTGTCATCTCTCAGTGCCTAAATATTAAATTAGTGTATCTTTGAATTGAACTGTGTTAGAATGTTGTTTTTTTAATTGCTGACTTGGGCTTAATTAAAAAAAAATCATGGAATGAATTTGGCTTGTATGACAACAGAATTTTTTCAGCAATGTTTGTCATATGTAATGCTATTTTGCACATAATCATGTGAAGCTGCTTTCCCAGCCTTAAGGATTATAAAATCTAAGTACTGACTAATTTGAAATACATTGAAGATTCCTATACCCACAGAATCAAATGTCTATCAAAGGTTTAATTCTTTATGTAAAAATAAATAAAGACACCATCTCAGTAGGAAGCAAGTTTGCTTTCATTTCATTGTCAATAAATGATAAAATTATATATGTATAACAATCCATTGTCTTAAAATCAATTTCTTTGTGACCTATTATCAGTAAATGTTTGATCCGTAAACCCAGGGTCCTGTAAAAAGTTTGAACAAATGAGTTTGAGAGTGGAGACGCTCAAGAAGCCCTGACACAGCAATTCAGAGGCTGACAAGACAGGGAAGGAAGACGCGAGGAGGAGGGGTGGGCAGGGGACTCAGAAGAGGTCTGCAGGCAGCGGGAATGTCCACCATCACGTCAAGGTGACAGTGTCCAGTGTGTGCCCAGGACTGAACTGATGAAAGCACACATCAAGTCATTCTGTCACATGCCCACTACACAGCCTGGGTTAAAAGTCAGCATCACTAGCCCTGCCTACAGCATAGCCAAGCTGGCTGGTCAACTACTCTCAGAATACGCCTCATAATGTGTCCACTGGACACACAAGAACATCTTTAAACAAGAATCTCAGCTTTTTTAATAATAATTTATTCAAATTATTGAGCGTAAAGAGTGTTAGAAGTATCTTAAAATATCATAATTTTGAAAACTCTGAGAAGACCTGGGAATTCTGGTTTATTGTCCCTGAATCTCAACAGTAACATGCCAGAAATTTGAAAATACCAAGAAAGTTGTTTGTTTTTCACTTCATGTTATAATTCTAAATTATATCATTGTTGATGAATAAACATACTTTGTTTTTTAATTAAGAAAACGCATGTGCACATCACACACATATATACACAGCCATACAGATAGATTTGATGGCCAAAGACTTTTAGCTTTCATTAGATCTACTTTTTGTTAATTTTAGCCTTGTTCTTTTTTTAAACATACTATTTGTAATACTTCTCTGAGAATTTCATACATGTGTATTTGATCACTCCTCACTCTATCTCCTTTCAGACCCTCTGCTTGTTAACTGTTCAGTTATTCTATTTGTCTATTTCCTCTATAGTATTAAGCATCCTTAATACAAAATCCATACTTTAGCCGGGCGTTGGTGGCGCACGCCTTTAATCCCAGCACTCGGGAGGCAGAGCCAGGCGGATCTTTGTGAGTTCGAGGCCAGCCTGGGCTACCAAGTGAGTTCCAGGAAAGGCGCAAAGCTACACAGAGAAACCCTGTCTCGAAGAAAAAAAAAAAAAAAAATCCATACTTTAAAAAGAAAAGGGGGCGGGATTTGACATTTGCTGACAGTTTTAGATGAAATCCTCTCGTCATTTTAAAACATGAAGGCGAAGATGCCAAATTCATACTGTGATATCTACAATTCTGTATTTTTGGATCAGTAGACAAGCTAGTTGCAAACTCACTCAGAGACTAGTACTAAAAAGCACATTTTGGACGGCTGCATGTAGGCCAGGATAAAGAGTTAGGGACCTCTCTCCCTAAACCTTGTCTGTAACATTTCATAGCTGAGTTTTCAGACTTCCTTCTCTTGCCTCAGTATCCACTGACATTTGGACATACTGACCAACTTTCTCTTGTGTTCTCTTGGTCCTTACAATGCTACTGAGAAGCCGTTATGTCTGTTATGGTCTATTTCATAAAGGATGCTCTGATTTCAGAAGACAAAAGATCTCACCCACATGCTTGTCTTAACCTAAAACGTGAGGCCTATGGAAACTTTGTAAGCACACTGTTATTCTGCTAGAATTGTACACTACTAGAGATTTTTAAAAGCAGATATATGTATACATGTGGTATATATGTATGTGGGAGCATATGTGCATGTGCACATATGCATACATATGTGTGTGTGTGTGTCTAAGAGTGAATCCATGTATCTTTGTATATTGAAGTGCATTCTCTCACTGTACCTGAAACTCTTGTCTAGCTAGCCAGCTTGCTCTGTGGAGCCTGTCTCTACTTTCCAACTGGAAATATATAAGTAGCTGCCACTCCCAACCTGCTTTGTGTGTATGTGTTAAGATTTATTAGTATTTTTTTTTAAAGATTTAGTTTATTTTATATGTATCTGAGTGTTTGCCTGCATGTACTATGCATACCATGCGTGTTACAGTACCTGCAGAGGCCAGAGGAGGGCACTGGATCATCTGGTACTATAATTTACAGACAGTTGTGAGCTACCATGGGAATCAAATCCAGGTCCTCTGAGAAGAGCAACCAAGCAATGCTTTTAATTGTGAAGCCATTTTTCCAGTCCTTATTATCATTATTTTGTTTTTCAAGACAACGTATCTCTGTGCAGCCCTAGCTGTCCTGGAGCTTGCTCTATAGATCAGGCTGGACTCGAACTCCCTTACTATTTTTTAATGAATATTTTGCCTCTGTAAAATTTTAAGTGTACCACATGTGCCAGTAGAGGCCAGAGGAAGGCATCAGTTCCCCAGAACTGCAATTACAAATTATGAGCTATTATCGTGGGTGCTAGAAACCAAACCCGTCTTCTGCAAAAGCAGCAGCAAGCACTCTAAACAGCTGAGCTATCTCCCCAGCACACCATTCAGCTTGTACATGGATTCTGGGAACCCGAATTCCTGCCCTTATGCTTGCAAGGGACACACTTTATTTACTGAACCTTCTCCCTGCCCAATATGAGATTTTTTTTTTTAAAGATTTATTTATTTATTACACATATAGTGTTCTGTCTACATGCCAGAAGAGGGCACCAGATCTCATTATAGATGGTTGTGAGCCACCATGTGGTTGCTGGGGATTGAACTCGGGACCTCTGGAAGAACAGCCAGTGCTCTTAAGCTCTGAGCCACCTCTCCAGCCCCCAATAAGAGATTTTTATAGCAAAAAAACATTAGTTCCATTTTCTTTCTTTCTTCTTCTTCTTTTTTTTTGGTTTTTCGAGACAGAGTTTCTCCGTGTAGCTTTTGGAGCCTGTCCTGAAACTCGCTCTGTAGACCAGGCTGACCTCCCAAGTGCTGGGATTAAAGGCATGAGCCACCACTGCCTGGCTAGTTCCATTTTCATCCTTAACATTTTAAGTGCTCCCTTGTAGGTAACACATTCTTTTGAGGTGAGAGTTTAATTTCATGCCTTTCCTGGGTGGGAGTAGACCCAAATAAGAATAAACTATAAAATCTTTACAAAGTTCCTTCAAGATGATTTTCTGTGCATTTGAACTCTTCACTCAAACTATATCTAGCTACATAGAATGCTGCTTTCTCCTGGGACTACTTCAGTAGTAGGGTGCCAGAGTGCACGAGGCTCAAGTTTAATTTTACATTCAAAAAACAAGGTAAAGGCACCAAATTTGAGGACTAGAGTTTGATTCCTAGAACCCACATGACTGAGAGAACTGCTCTCACAAATTGTCCTCTGACCTACACATGTGCCGTGGTACATGCATATGTATGCATGTCATGTGCATACACATACTCATGCAAAAATTAAATGTAATAAAACACACAAAAACAAACCCCCTACTCTTTTCACTTAATGTAACTTAGAGATCTGTTACTGCATGAAGACCTCTCGTGTTTTTTCTTAAATTATTATATTTTTTCTATGGGTATTTTGCCTGCTTGTATGTTTGTGTATCATGTGTGTGTGTGTGTAGTGCCCTCAGAGGCCAATGGATTCCCTGGAACTAAGTTATAAATGGTTTTGAACCATTATGTGTGTGCTAGGAATAGAATCCAGGTCCTCTGCAAGAGCAGCCAGAGCTCTTGATTACAGACCCACCTCTCCAGTTCCTCCCCCGTTCTTTTTAATGGCTGCTTCAAGTTCCACAGCACGATGTACAAATGTAATCAACTTGATCTAATCATTCTCTGCCAGTGAATATATGGATGGCTTTTAAGACTGAAACAACAAATTTCCTTGTACATGGGATCAGGACAGTAGACTCTGGTATAAGCCTTCGTTCAGTCATTAATCACTAGAGTCTTAAGCAAATTACTTGATGCTGGGGGATGTCTTTCTGTACACTGTGAATATATGTTGTTCCCATTGGTTAATAAATAAGCTGATTTGGCCTATGGCAAGGCAGCTTAGAGGCAAGCAGGAAATGTGAGAGAGACAGGAAAGGGAAAGGCAGAGTCTGGGGAGAAGCTGGGAACCTCCGCCAGGAGAAGCAAGATGTAAAAGTACTGGTGTGCCACAAAGCCACGTGGCAATGCATAGATTAATAGAAATGTATTAATTTAAGATGTAAGAGCGGGGGCTGGAGAGATGGCTCAGTGGTTAAGAGCACTGCCTGCTCTTCCAGAGGTCTTGAGTTCAACTCCATGCAACCACATAGTGGCTCACAACCATCTCTAGTGGGATCTGATGCCCTCTTCTGGCATAAAGTTGTACATGCAGTTGTATATGCGGGTAAAGCACTCATATACATATAAATAATAAAAACCCCAAAATTAAATAAATAAATAAATAAATAAATAAATAAATAAATAAATAAATAA
>CABHPR010122252.1:15501-27914 GCA_902168415.1 Peromyscus melanophrys | reverse complement strand
ACCTGAGTGTGAGAGGGTGTGGTTGGGCTAGACCTGAGTGTGAGAGGGTGTGGCAGGGTATACACAGCCTTGAGACACATGCCAGGCAGAAGGAATGCAATTGAGATAGAATGTAAAGGCAGAAAATTAAGGGGGCACAGGAGGAAGACGAAACAGCTAACCTTGGGATCTGGGTTGCATTTCTTGTATACTGAAGGTCTAAAATGTCGACATAATTGAAAAAAAAAAAAGAGCATCTCAAAAATCAAACCAAATCAACATAAAAACGCAAAGCACTGGGAATATTGTCTAAAGTTGGAATATGCCCTTTTCATTTTGTTCTTGAGATGGGGCCTGACTAATGTATTCCATGCTTGCCTTGAGCTCCCCTCCATCTCAGGCTGGCCTTCAACTTATGATCCTCCTGCCTCAGCCTCTTGAATATGGGGATTATAGGCAGCCACCACCCCACGTCCTTTTCTGAGAGAGATCGCAAATGAATATGAAAACAACTAGTGAACCATGCTCAAGTCCAAATTGTCCATGACCCCTGAGTTTAACCTTGTCACCACCCCTCTCTCATCTTTAAACCTGAACAATTAATTTCATAAACTACCTTGCACCTTCATTTTAAAAGGAAATGCTTTAAGTTAAGGGAATTACTAAACCAACTCCTGTAATTTTTTTTGTTTATATTTTTCTTTTCTTTTGCTTTTTTAAAAAATTACTTGTTTTATGTGTATGCATGTGTGTCTGTGTACCATATGTGTTCCTAGTACCCATGGATGCCAGAAGAGGGCATCAGATCCCCTGGGACTGGAGTAACAGGTGGTTGTGATTTGCCATATGGGTGCTGGGAATTGAACCCAGCTAAACAAAGCTATTACTAAGATACTTAAGTGCATCTCCCTTTCAAGAACCATGCTCAACATTTAAAGTATGCACTACCTCTTTGTCTTTACTTAAGAAACCCAACTTTGTGCATCAATGGCTGTGGAGCCTGCATGGGACTGGACTAGCCCCTCTGCGTGGCAAGACAGTTGTGTAGCTTGATTTGCTTGGGGTGCCCCCTGGCGGTAGGATCATAATCCATCCCTGGTGCATGAGCGGGTTTTTTGGAGCCCACTACCTATGATGGGACACCTTGTGCAGCCTTGAGACAGGGGGAAGGGCTTGGACTTGCCTCTGCTGGATGTGCCTCCACATGGGAGGCCTTGCCTTCTTGTGGGGGTGGGGTGGGGTGGTTTGGGAGGGGAAGGCTGGGAGGCGGGAGGAGGGAAGGGGGGGGAATCTCCGATTGGTGTATAAAATGAATGAAAATCTTCTTTAAAAAAAGAAACCCAACTTTGTTTCATATCGGCTTGTCCTGAAATTTTGTCCATGGTGGCTTCTTCTGAGTGGCGAACCCTAAGTGAGAATTCCCCCAGCCCACTGATGTGCAAAGGTGAGGCGTTAGAGAGGGTTAGATAGACTGAAACCAGGAATGTAGACGGTACGATCTCAGTAGGATTCTCTGCAGAGATCTACAGATCTGTGCCTAGAGGCACATGACACCTTCTCTGGAGAGGTTCCAGGTGGACCGAACTTCTCGAGGAGCTGATGAACGGTGGGATTGTCATGATGGGAATATTGTACACGGTAAGAGCAACAGTCTGCTGGCTATGAGCAAAGTGGCCAGAGATAAGAATGCATACACGGGTGAAGGTGGTGAGGACCTGGCAGAGTCATAGCGATGATGGCGATGGCTTTGGGGATACGGCTGGTTAGGTGGAAATGTCTGAGGCCCAAAATTTCTCAGGAGAAAACACCTAGGGAGACAACAAGCTGGAAGTCAAAAGGCAAAGAAATCAGTGGAATTTACTGAGCACTTGCCCCAAGACAGGAAGCATGGAGGTGCTCCACAGCCTTGGTCATTGCTACGAACTTGGAGGCTATCGTTTATTCTTATTATTCTAGGAACACTGAAGCAGGGCTGGGGTCTGACTTTTGAACCTAGCCCTATGGATGAATGTCTCCTCAAACATCACACATGGAAGTCTTCACACTCAACATGACAATTTTAAGAGGTCGATGGGGCCTTTGGGAAGTGTGGCGGTTTGAATGAGAATGGCCCCACACCTGCCAGGGAGAGCTGCATACAGAGAGTGGAACTGGCCAGAGAGAAAGAATTATGTTGCAGGAAGCAAGCTGGGAAGGGTGGAGCCATCTAAACCCCTTGAAATCAGACATGAAGCTACAGGATTTGGAGTTTGTTCTCCTGGGTTTTCATCTTGCTTTGGTCCAGTATTTCTTTGCTATACTTCTTTTCCTCTCTTTTGGAATAATAATTATATTCTGTGCCACTGTATGTTGGAAGTACACTTAACAGACTGCCTTTAGTCTTAGACTTTGGGGTTTAAACTGTGCTGAGACTGTGATAGACTATGAGGACATTTGAAGTTTGGTTCCATGCATTTTGCGTTATGATATGACTACATGCCTGTGGGGGCCAGGGAGTAGAAATGTGGTGGTTTGAATGAGAATGGCCTTCCATAGGCTCATGTTTGAATATTTGGTTCCTAGTTGTTGGAACTGTTTAGGAAGGATGAAGAGGTGTGGCCTCATTGGAGGAGGTATGTCACTTGGGGGCAGGCTTCGATGTTTTGAAAGCCCACACCATTCCCAGTTGCTCTCTCTGCCTGGTGCTTTCCGATCAAGGTGTAAACTCTCAGCTACTGCTACAGCACCATCCCTAGCTGCTGCCATGCTCTCTGCTGTGATGGTTACAGACTCTAATCCTCTGACACTGTTGCTCCGGAACTTTGAGCCCCAAGTTAAACTCTTCCTTCTATAAGTTGCCTTGGCCATGGTGTCTCATCCTGGCAATAGGAACATAGCTAAGACAGGAAGAAACTAGGTCACAAGGGCAGTACCTTAACAAATGGGATCAAGGTCTTTAGGAAAAAAGGACCAGTCAGGTACTTTCCACTTCCGTCATTTGAGCACCATAGTAAGAAGACTCTGAATAGATCGGGAAATGAGCCCTCACTAGACACAGAATCTGCCGGGGACTTGATCTCAGATCTCCACTGGGCCTAGGAAGGTTACATTTCTGTTGTTCAAAAGCCACGGAGTCTATGGTATTTTGACTTCCCTGTCAATCACCCCAGCTACCATGTATAATGTATACTGACTTGCCTTCTACTGTAAACCAAGGAACTGGGCGGTGTTTCTAGACTTTACAATGGCCATGCATGACTGGGCTTCTTAGGATGGGAGGACCAGAGACTAGTCTCTCCAGGTGGTAGTAGAGGGATGAGGCCTCAGGAAGAACAGCCCTCTTCCCTTTTCAGCAACTGGAGGAGGTAGCAGTCTTAGTGGGGAGCAGAGTTAGCCAGAATTATGGAAAAGAAGACGAGGAGGAGGGAGATAGGCAGAGAGCTCCAGAAATCTGTTTAGGACTCTGTTAGGATGCACATAGAGAATGAAATTAAAGGAGACAGTCCTGAACAACCATGCTGACAAGGCTGGGGAACATCCTAATTCTGACCAGCTGGAGTAGAGAGAGCTTGCAGAGTACCTGGAACGTCCAGGAGCAGGACGATTCCCTTCTTTCTTGGAAAGCAAATCTCATTGTAAGACTCTTCTGTGCTAGCTATCTCTGCATCTCCCATCCAACCCTGTGGCCAATTCACTAACAGCTTCTAGCTTTCCAGATCTCATCGCTTCTCAAAGATGTGTCCATGTTCTTGGTGGTCTTTGGCTGAAGAACACCGATAGGTTTTACTAATTTTTTTTTCTGGACTGCATGTTCCTTCTCCCTTGAAAGTTTCTGCACTTTCTAGTCTTTTTGTTTGTTTGTTTGTTTTTTTTTTTTTTGGTTTTTCAAGACAGGGTTTCTCTGTGTAGCTTTGCGCCTTTCCTGGAACTCACTTGGTAGCCCAGGCTGGCCTCGAACTCACAGAGATCCGCCTGCCTCTCGAGTGCTGGGATTAAAGGCGTGCGCCACCACCGCCCGGCTCTAGTCTTTTTTACCTTGATTCATTTGGTCATTTATCATTATCATTATCATTATTATTATTAATGTGCTTGTGTGTGTATACAAGCGCACGTGCACATGTGTGTTTTGAAGAAAACTTTTGGTGCCATCCTCAGGAACACCATTCATTCATTGTTGTTGAGACAGGAGTCTCTAGTTGGTTCTGTGCTCATCACTTAGGCTAGGCTGGCTGGCCAGCAAGCCCCAGGCATCTTCCTATCTCCATCTGCGTAGCACTGGGATACTTGGGTAGCAGCATGCTTGGCGTTTTGACATGGATGCTGGGGATGGAACGCAGATCCTCATGCTTGTGAGGCAAGCACTTTGGACTCCCTAGCCTTGTCAATCATCCTCTGCTTTCCTGACAGCTCTTCATGTTCTCTTCTAAACATTTTCATGCCTCAGGGCTCAGCCTTCTGTAAAGCACCCTTTTCTACTTGTGCTCACATTGGATATAAGCCTTTGTTCATTTAAATGCACAGATAAAGTCCCATCCTACACAGGGAAGGTTCTCTCCATCCTGAGTGGAAAGACCTCAGTGGATTCATGAGGTCATTCATAGAGACCTTAGAATGGGCCCAGTGGGCTATAGGAAAAGAGAACTCTGAAGAAAGCTCCCTCTTGAACTATCCTAAACAAACCTTAGAGAGACCACATTAATCCACATGTGCTGTAGGATGTCTTTCTGTATGCTGTGAATATGTGTTACTCTGATTGATTGATAAATAAAGCTGTTTGGCCAGTGGTGAGGCAGAATAAGGTTGGGTGGTACATTTCAACTGGAGAGAGATGAAGAAGAAAGTCAGAGAGAGAGAGGAGATACCAGCTGCTGCTGAAGGAACAACAACATGCCAGCAGACCGGTAAGCCATGGAACACATGGCAAAACATAGATTAAGAATTATGGGTTCATTTAAGTGTAAGAGCTAGTCAGTAATAAGCCTGAGCTAATGGCTAAGCAGTTATAATTAATATAAGCTTCTGAGTGATTATTCTATAAGCAGCTACAGGATCACGGGGGCTGGGTGGGACCAGAGAAAACTTCTGGCTACACACATGCAATTTATCCATTTTTCAAAACAACCCTTGATATTCTAAATAAAATCAGAACCATATAAGTAATATTATATGACATTCATTGTAGCAAAGGAAAGGAAAAAACTTCACACACACCCTGCCCCAACCAGATGAGAAATCCATCCACAAAACCTTGTGTGAGACTGCACAGGATCGGGTTGGAGCAATGGCTCAGCTGTTAAAAGCTAGGCTCACAACCAAAAAGATAAGAGAACTTGCAGGGTTCAAAGGAAGAAGGAATAGCTAGAAAGGAAGAGGAAGAGAAACAGCCTGTGGCTGAGAAAGAGAAGCTGCTCCCAGTGTCCAGGGAGCTGCCTGGTATGTTCCAGGGAAACTTAGTGCTAATGTGGCTCATCTGGATTTCATAGCCAGACCTGATACTCTCCAGTCAAACATGATCAGTTCCATAGAACACCCATGGCTGTGGCAGATCATATAAAAGACATTCTGTAAACTGTGCCTGAACAAGACAACACATTGTCCAAGCCACAGAAAGCCACTCGTCCCTGTCACCTTATAAGATGAATGACTGCCACGTCTTTAGCAAACAAAACTTCAGCCTTAGTATTGTTAATCTTTTTCAAAGATGGGATTTGTGGAGGTAGTACACCATAGAGGCTTCTCCCTTCTCCGTTGTGTGACAGTACCCAGTCCTGAGTGACTCCTGCTTCCTTGGGCCACCCAACCAAAACTCCCATCCTATGAGTATTAACAAGCTATGTGATAGTTAGTATTCATTGCCAATTTGGTGGGATCTAGAATCATCTAGAAGACCCATCTCTGGCATATCCACAAAGGAATTTCTAGATGATATTAATTGAGGTGCAAAGATCTACCTTAATTGTGGGTGGCCCCTTTCCATAGTATGGGGTTCTGTGCCAAATCAAAAGAGGAAAGCAAGTTGAGCGCCAGCACCCACCTCTTTGCTTCAGAACTAGAGGCCATGTGACCGGCTACTTTAGGCTCCTGGCTCCACACCTTCCCTCCTCTGAAGGACTGTATGTAACCTTAAACCTTGCACCAAAATGAACCCCTCCTCCTCAGGTATTTAGTCACAGCAGGGAGAAAAGTGGCTGTGCGGACTGGTCTTAAGTCAACTTGACACAAGCTAGAGACATCTGAGAGGAGGGAACCTCAGTTGAGAAAATGCCTCCATGAGATGCAGCTGTAGGCAAAACTGGAGAGCCTTTAGTGATGGATGGAGGCGGGCACAACCCACAGTGGGTGGTACCATTCATGAGCTGGTGGTTCTGGGTTCTATAAGAAAGCAGATTGAGCAAGGCATGGGGAGCAAGCCAATAAGCAGCACCCCTCCATGGCCTCTGTATCAGCTCCTGCCTCCAGGTTCCTGCCCGGCTTGAGTTCCTGTCCTGACTTCTTTTGATGATGGACTTTGATGTGGAAGTGTCTGCCAAATTAACTCTTTCCTCCCCGAGGTGCTTTGGTCATGATGTTTCATCACAGCAATGGTAACCCTAACTAGGACAGTAGCTCGTGTACCTCCTTCCTGAATTTGCCTCGATTAATAAGTGTGACTTGTGCAACAGCAGGTATGTTGGTGGTGGTCTTCCACTAAAGGGCATTAACAATGATTTGAGAACCAGTTTAGGGGATAATGGGATTGGTCATTAGTGGGGGAAACGTGGCAAGAGGTCAAAAAGAAGAAATGTGGAAAAAAACCCACTGAGAAGGAAGGTCACGAGGAGCTTGGAGAGAGAGCCAGGTCGCATGCGAAAAGGAACAAAGGATGGAACTGTGAGGGAGTTGAAAAGACAAGGCCACATGCTTAGAAAACTTAAGCTGTAGCTGGTCTCATAAATCAGTGACCACAAATAGGGAACTGAGGTACTATTTGGTAAGCATCTTGGAGAGAGCCTATACACACTGAAGATAGAGTAGAAAAAGCCGGAGGAGGGTAAGTAACTACACAGGCCGAGAAACAGGGCAAGTGATAGAAGGGCCTGACTTGAGAGGTGGGCAGGCTAGGACTCCTGACTCTGTCTAGGAAGGGGAGTGATGTAGAGTGGTAGAATGGGAAGGGTTTCTTGGGTTTGGGCTGCTGACTTCTCCATTCTTCCTGGCTTCCTTGCCCATGATAAGTAGCATATTCTCTCCCTGGGTCATAGTGGCTGGTACAGGGATGGGGCAGCACACTGAGACCTTCTAATTTAACTAAAGGCACCAATGCATCCATCAACTCTGAGTGCCTGTCGGGTTTGAGGCACAGTTGCAGGTTCTGTGATACAGCCGTGAGTATGTAGAGTCCTTCTCTGTAAGTAACTTGAGGATTTGTGTTGTGTTATATAGTCTATACAAAGGGTCATCTGGGGCAGTGATGAATGCTACAAAAGGCCCCTTCTTAGCCACATTAGACAGCTTTGGGATGCAGAAGGCGCATTTGGGTAGGACTGGAAGGAAGGCTTGCTGGGAGGCAAGATGTAAATGGAGTTAAGTGATGTGAGGGAGGAGCCTAGGGGAAAGCATGCATCCTCAGCCCAAAGAGGAAAGAAGCAAGAGAAACCAAATACTATGGGAAATCCAAAGAGACTGGCACATCCAGGTGGCAGCACCCAAGGAGAAAAGGTGCTGATCGAACCAGAACAGTGGGCAGAGGAATCGTGGGTTCTTGCTAACACAACTGGAAAAATATCTCTGGATTCCATGGAATCTGGAGGGGACCCCCCAACAGCTGTTCACTGCACTGGGCTCCTGCCACCTTTCAAGCGGGTAAAAGGAAGGGGTTGCCGTGTTCAGCAGGACTCAGCTAGAATAAAAAATGGGAGAAGCTGACCCTGGTAATAAACACCCTTTGCTTCCCCAAGTGAAAACCCATTTTGGGTTGCAGACCTTGTACTGAGTGACAGGCTGGCTAAAGCACCAGTTTTAGGTGTCAAGGAGGGCCTGGCTCTGGTTCTATGACTCACCTCCTTGCACTATAATGCGGACCGTGACGGAGAAACCAAAGCCTGGAGTGTAACTAATAGGGCTTCCCAGAGAGCGAGGAAAACAGCTCTAGGGGCGCCTGCCCAAGATGGCTCTGGGATTCTTCCCTACCCGCTACCTTCTCAAAGACCCACCTCAATGATCTCCAGCATCTCCACCCGGGTGATCTTGCCGTCCCCGTCCAGGTCGTACATGTTGAAAGCCCAGTTCAGTTTCTGCTCAAAGCTGCCCCTGGAGGTGATGGACAGGGCACAGATGAACTCTCGGAAGTCGATGGTGCCGTCACCGTTCTTGTCGAAGGTGCGGAAAGCGTGCTGCGCGAACTTGGAGGCATCTCCATAGGGGAAAAACTGCAAAGGACACACAGGTCAGGGGGTCAGGAGCGGGAGGAAGTGCAGGTGCAGAGAGGTCCCCAACACAGAGGCAGGGGCGAGGGAGGGCAGCATGCCGACCGCAGTACATACAGCCTGGCTAATGAGCGTGGCTGGAGGCTGGGTTGACCTCATCTTTCAGCAGAAGGCATCGGGGCCATGACGATCAAGGGAAGGGAGGCAGAAGAGGAGGCCTTCTCTCCACTTGTTTTTATGCACAGGCACAGACTGTTTCCTGTGCTGTACGTGGCTTCCACCTAGGTGAGGTCCAGTCAGGACCCTCCTTTTTGTAGTCCCCTTAGTCACTCACCTTCAGGGACGGGACAGAGGCAGGTGGCAGGCCACCCGGGGCGGTGCAACATAAACTTCGAGGTTCCACTAAGTTCACCGCGCCACAGGATGGATGCAGGGACCTGCAGGGACCAGTTTTCTGCCTGCCTCTGTCTCTGGTGCCAAGATACCTTGTGTCCCCTTCCTGGGTGAGATTCCAGCCTTTTTTTCTTTTTCCTTTTCTTTCTTTCTTTTTTTTTTTTTTTTTGTAGCTTTTTTTTTTTTTTTTTAAACAGGGACTTTTCCTTTGCAGAGCAGACATTAAAAAAATCTATTAAAAATAGAACATGACTAGGGTCTATTGTGAGAGACATAAAGAGCTCTTTTCATAGAGCCAGCAGGCAACAGGCTGTGTGGGTGAGAGAGACTGGACATGAGGAGAGGAGAGGATGTCTGTGGGAGGGCTGAGACCTCTAGAGTCAGTCTGGAGTGGTCCTGGGTGCCCCTCAGACAGGATCCCAGGACTGCCACAAACAGCAGGCAGTTCTGAGCACAGACAACCACACAGATCTCAAGATCCCAAGCAGAAACAAAACAAACTGCTTTGTCCAAAGCATGCACTGGGAAGGTATGTTCGCTTTGCTGGATAAATTTGTTGTAAGTAGGGGTCAGTGGCAGAGGACCAAGGCTGGTCTCTGTGGTTCCTGCCCTGAGTTTTGCCTGAGTGGAGGGACCATATGGGCAATCACTACTCAGATGGCCACTGGTGTGCCCTCAGAGTGATAGTTACTGGGGCCATGGGTCTAGCTTTGTCCATGTCTGCTGGGTTCTCCTCTTCCCTGCCCACCCACCTCCTCCTGCACCCCGAAGCCCACTGGGAAGCAGATGAATTTCCTCCAGGTCCATCGAGATGGCTCTGCAGGGAAAGTTATTTGCTGTTTGACCTGAGTTTGATCGCCAATTGGCGGAGAGAACAGATTCCTCCAAATTGTCCTTTGACCTCCACCTACAAGCTATGGCACCTGTGTGCTCACACTCAGACACACATACACACATCATACATCACACACAGCACATATAGACCAATAATAGAGTGATTTTTTTTTAAACAGGAAAAAGAAAATTCACCAAAGAAATAAAATAGGCCTTTCCATATCAGGACTCGATATGTGTGGCCTAGAAAGGACACAGAATGGCAGGGGGCAAGAGAGGCCGCTGCAGGCTGTCACTAATGCCGTGGTTCTCAGCCTGTGGGTCACGACCCCTTTGGGGTTCCAGCGAGCCTTCAACAGGAGTTACCTAAGGCCATCGGAAGTAGCAGATATTTACATTACATTGCTGCATCACTGTAGCAAAATTCCAGTTATGAAGTAGCAACAAGAACAATTTTTTATGGTTGGGGTCATCACCACATGAGGATCGCAGCATTAGGAACGTTGAGAACCACTGGTCTAGAGATGTTACTAATCCACACCAAGGCCGGTTCCCACTTCTCTCACTGTGTAGCAAAAATCACCCCAACATTCAGAGACTGAAAACAAGGGCAATTGTTTCATTGTTTTCATTATCTCAGACTATAAAAACTTCATAGCTACTTATTTTTTCACCATCCATTTCTCCTCACTACACACACTTTTTTTTTTTTTTTGAGACAAGTTCTCACTCTGCGAACCTGGCTGGCCTGGTACTCACTATGCTGACCAGGCTGGCCTTGAACCCACCTGCTCCTGCCTCTCAAGTGCTGGGTTTACAAACATATAACACTATACCTGGCCATCGAGCTCATCTTTATATGGTCCTGGAGACCAGCATCGCCCTTTATTTCTTCAATTCCTAACCATACCCCATTTCTCCCAACGTCCCCTTTTCAGGACTTAATCAAAATGCCAAGGTTTTCTTTGCCTGCCATCCTGAGTGCTGCGGATGCAGAGACCAACATCTTGGTGTCTTTGTACTCCTGGACTACATAGTCATCGCGGGAATCATTTGGAGTCTGCCACGGTCTTTTTAACTGCGAAGAGCCAGAACATGGGGCTGAACAGAGCTCAGGGGACCTTAGGAGGGGGTTCTGCAGGGAAGTGCTGTCTTCCTCTTGACCTGATCAGCAGGATTCTCTTTCTCATTCATGCCCCACCCCCCTCCTACTGAGGGCCTTGAACATGAGGACTGGAAGCCGGGTCCTGAAGGTGGAAAGGACCAAATTCACACCTGACAAGTTCCAACGCGCATGCTTGCTTTTTGCGGGTCATGGGCACAGTACAGGTGATCCCTTTCTAGGCAGGAGTTGTTGATGTGCCCATCTGCCTGTAGGTAGGTCTGGTGCGTGAGATCTGGACCTGGGATGGGGTAGAGCCAACCCTTCAAAGATCCCCTGGTGTCCCCTCACCAGAGAGCACTGGGCACTTTTCCTTTTTCCATTCGTCTTTTGGAAGTGTGATGTCTCCACTTTCTATCTCTCTCAGCATACTTTTAAGTGAAGGGATCGCTGACAGCTTTATCTAAAAATAGCTGGGTACTGTAGGTCAGTATATTAAAAATTAATTTAGAACTGGAAATTCTTGAGAGAAAAATCGATCACGGATTTTGGACGATGAAAGTTACATGTGCCTTGCAAAAGGTTTATTTACTGACTCTAGCAGCCTTCGTGTTTACTGTGGAAGAAGTGAGTGTGTGCTTGAGAGCTGTCACAGATCTGGAGTAAGCATTTCCTCTGAAAAGTCCTTCTGTTGAGTTCTGAGTTTTTCTGATTGGAGAATCTCTCTCCTTTTGATGACTTGGTCTAACCTTGGATGGGTCATCACGGAAAAATGAAGTCACACTGTCTTCAGTCTCTTCAAGAAGGAAGTCAGGGTCTTGAACTCAAACCTCTTTCTCTCAGAGAGGAACAGAGCCCGAGCATCCAGCTTTTTCCCCCCTCACATTCTTCTTGACTTTTCCCCAGCTCCATCTATTTTGCTTCAGCTCCTGTATTAAATATTGATATGGAAGTAATTTTTGTTGACGGTGAATTTTTTTGTTACTATTTTAAGATAGGATTCCCCTGTAACCTAAACTGGCCTTGAACACTTAATCCATCTGCTTCCATCTCCAAAGTGCTAGGAATATAGGCAGGCTTGTGTCACCACATTGACTTTTAAAATGAACATTGAGATTATACCTATATGTCCCTATAAGATACTAGTCTTACCTCATCTAATCCTTATGACAAAATCTGTTATCATACATTCTATTTTAAAGCCGGGCAGTGGTGGCATACACCTTTTATCCCAGCACTTGTGAGGCAGAAGCAAGCAGCTATCTGTGAGTTCGAGGCCAGCCTGGTCTACAGAGTGAGTTCTAGGACAGCCTGAGTTACACAGAGAAACCCTGTCTTGAAACTACCCCCCCCTCATTTTTTTTTTTTCATATTACAGATAAGTAGCCAAAGCTTAAAAGGTTAGGGAGTTTGTACAAGATCTAGGCTGTAAGCAGGGCAGTGGTGGCGCACACCTTTACTCCCAGCACTCGGGAGGCAGAGCTAGGAGGATCTCTTTGAGTTTGAGGCCAGACTGGTCTACAGAGTGAGGTCCAGGACAGGCACCAAAACTACACAGAGAGAGCTGGGCGGTGGTGGCGCACGCCTTTAATCCCAGCACTCAGGAGGCAGAGCCAGGCAGATCTCTGTGAGTTGGAGGCTCAGTCTGGACTACAGAGTGAGTTCCAGGAAAGACGCAAAGCTGCACAGAGAAACCCTGTCTCAAAAAACCAAAAAAAAAA
>CABHPR010122252.1:5097-15401 GCA_902168415.1 Peromyscus melanophrys | reverse complement strand
AAAAAAAAAAAAAAAAAAAAAAAAAAAAAAAAAAACCAAAAAACTAGGCTGTAAGGAGCAGGATTTGAATTGAGATCCATCCAGCCATTTCTGCCACAGCCTTTGATTCTCTTTGTCAGGAGTTGGTTGAGGAAATAAACAGAAATCCACATTTGTCAGAAGTGTTACGTAATTCCTAGATTTCATCATCCCCAAAGCCTGAAATTCCGTTCTGTGTTCATGCCACCTGCTGGTAGTATCTCCGTGCCTCGGAGAAATGGTTAAAATACAGCCAGGGGCTACTTTAAAGACTGGTTCATTCTTTAATTAAAAACAAAAAAATTCACGAGCAGCTACTATGTGTCAGCCTTGTAAGTGTTGGTAACACAAATAGAAAAAAAAAAAAAAAAAACAAAACCAAAAACAAAACACAGAAAGCATTAACGACAGTGAAAGAATTGATGGTGGTTTGAATGAGAATGGCCCCGACAGGCTAATGTATTTCAATGCTGGGTCCCTAGTTGGTGGAACTGTTTTGGGGAAGGAACAGGAGGTGTGGCCTTGTTGGCAGATGTATGTCACTTGAGATTTCAAAATCCCACGCTATTTCCAGTTGCTCTCTCTGCCTGGCACTTGTGCATCTAGATGTGAGCTCTCAGCTACTGCTCCAGCGCCATGCCTATCCGCCCGCTGCCAGGCCCCCCCACCACCATCGTCACAGACTCACCCTCTGAACCTCACTAAACCCTCTACACCTCACTGAACTTTTCTATAAGTTGCCTTGGTCGTGGTGTCTCACTACAGCAATCGAAAGGAACTGAGACAAGATAAATTAAATAAAGCACTTCATAAATAAGTCTAAAAATCATCTATAACAAATGGTACATAAATTCACAGACAAGAGCAGTAACCATGATGTCATGAGTTTTAAACTTTAGGAGAATGTGCAGTCACTTCCTCCCCTCTTATTACCAGGCTGCTAATGATCCTTTGGTCTTCTGCATTACCTAGAGTTTCAGCATCACACAAATCTCCCCGCCCCTGATGGAACCCCACACCCATAACCTGAGGAGACTTGTTGGTTGTTTTCTGCTCTTTTTTGGGGGGGGTCTGCCACCCAGCTCCCAAACAAATCACACACGGAGGCTTATTCTTATTAATACTCGGCCTTAACTTGGCTTGTTTCTTGCCAGCTTTCCTTAGCTTAAATTATCCTATCTATCTTTTGCTTCTGGGCTTTTCCTGTTTCTTACTTCTGCAAATCTTACTCTTACTCCGTGGCTTGCTGTGTAGCTGGGTGGCTGGCCCCTGGGTCCTCCTCCTTCTCTGGCTACTTCTTCTTTTTCCACTCCTCCATCTCTTTTTTTCCCCCAGATTTCTCCTTGTATATATTCTCTCTGCCTGCCAGTCCCACCTATCCTCTCTCCTGCCTTGCTATTGACTGGTCAGCTCTTTATTAGACCATCAGGTGTTTTAGGCACAGTAACACAGCTTCACAGAGTTAAACAAATGCAACATAAACAAAAGTAACACACCTTAAAATAATATTCTACTACCGAGACTAGCACTCAGGAGAAGAAAGATGACCCTGTGACATGCCTGTGGTCTTTGCCTCTCCCTCAGGTAGACACAGGATCAATTAGCTCTACAGCAGAAGCATTTCCTAAGGGTGGGGGCTGTTCCCGTGTTTACTTTACCGGGTGTATCGAGTGGTGAGGATTGAAACGTTCATTTCTTCTAAGAGACGCTGAGGCCTATCCAGCCTTTCTGTGCCTAAGTCATGCTGTCAGCCCCTCTTTCTCCAGACCACCCAGTGTGGGCACAGAGATGGTCTCAGAGCACTAAGCCGTCCATCCATATCACTGTCCCTGACTCCACTCCGCTCTCCTCTGCCCCTAGTTGCTGATGGAATGTGTGTCACTGGTCTAGAAGTTGTGTGACACTTAGAGAGCCTGGTGCATGTGTGAGGGTAGGGGGTTGGGGATTAGGGGTAGGGGTGGGGGCATAGGTGAACATCTCATGAGAATCTACCCGTTTTGGCAAGATGTCCTGCTGCTCCTTTGCTTCTCTGTAACGAAAGATGCCAGTTCCCCTTTAATCCCTCAGTTGACCTGAAATGGGAGGGGCTACGCAAGGCAGACCTTAGTGAGGCCCTGTCCCAACCTACGGGGATGGCTGATGGGCTGTACTGGGATGGCTGATGATGTGCTGTACTGGGATGGGTGATGTGCTGTGGCAGGAGGGTGTGATATCAAGGGCACTGTGGAGGAAGGGCTCTGCAGGGCTCTGCCAGCTGCTCAGCTGAAGACCATACAGTCCTCAGCTCACAGAATGGGGTAGAAGTCAAGATGGAGCCAAAGTAAAGAGGACTGCTGGATGGCATGGCCATGGGGAGATCTACACTTCACAGGGCACAGTTGTCATTAAAATAACCTCCTTCTGTCCATTCTGTTCTGTTTCTGTTTGCCGTGCTAGGGATTGAACTCAGGTTCTTTTTTTTTTTTTTTTTTCCTGAGACAGTGAATAGTGAATTTTTGGTGCCTGTCCTGGAGCTCTCTCTGTAGACCAGGCTGGCCTCGAACTCACAGAGATTTGCCTGGCTCTGCCTCCCGAGTGCTAGGATTAAAGGTGTGCACCACCAGCGACTGGCGAACTCAGGTTCTTAGTAGGAAAGGCTAAGCAGTCTGCCCCTGGGCTAATCTCAGCCTCTTTTTGTTCTTGAACATCTACACAACTATGAACATGGGCACAGTAACTGCCTGTGATGGGTACTTTTATGTCAATGTGACACAGATAAGTCATCTGAAAGGAGGGAACCTCACTGACAAGAAATACCTTTATTAGATAGGGCTGTGGTCAAGCCTGGAGGGCATTTTCTTAATTAGTGATTGATGGAGTAGGGCCCAGCCCATGGTAGGTGGTGCCATCCCTGGGCTGGTGGTCCTGGGTTCTATAAGAAAGCAGGCTGAGCAAGCCATGGGGAGCAAGCACCTTTCCATGGCCTTGGCATCAGTTCCTGATTGCAGGTTTCTGCCCTGTTTGAGTTCCTGTCCTGACTTCCTTTGGTGATGGACTATGGATGTGGAAGCCTAAACCAAATAAACCCTTTCCTTCCCAAGTTGCTTTGGACATGGTGTTTCATCACAGCAATAGTAACCTTAACTAAAATGAGTTGGTATCAGGATAGTGGGGAATTGCTGTGGTAGACCTAACCATGTTGTTTTGGGGAGGATTGTGGAAGGACTTTGGAACTTTGGGCTAGAAAAACCATTTCAGTTTTGTGATCTCAGTGGGCTATTCTGCAAGAGCTTGGAAGATAAGAATGTTGAGGACAGTGCACAGGATGGAGGCCCGGCTTGTGACATTTCAAAGGGAAGTTTAAAGACTATCGGGGCCAGGGGCCATTTGTTATTTTGAATTATGATTCCGTAGTCCTGGTGAGCTGGGGCTAAAGAATCGGTTGTGTTTATCAAGATATCAGAACTACTAAAGTGAAACTGTCACTTTGCTGGGATACTCGATGCTGGTCGGCTGGAGCTGAGAAATTAGCAGTGATTAAGAAGAGACCAGCATCACTGAGGTAAAGGCTTCTGGGAAGTGTTTCCTCGGGGTCCGCACACAGGTTGTGCTCCAGACATGGTCAAGGCTATAGTACCTCATGCTGGCAGCTAAACTTGGTAGGGTAATAGTCACCCAGGTGGTGCTGGTTTTGAAGGCATAAAGGGGGTCATGGAGAGCATCTGAGGCTTGGCACTGTGTGGCAGTGTCGGAGTCCCTGAAGAGAGCCCAGGAGAGGCTATTGGTGAAAGTGAGCCCAGGCACAGCAAAAGACCCCAGCATTTTGGGGGTGCCAGTACCATGGGAGGATGACCAAGAATGGTAGCCGTGGTAGAGTGGAGCCAGCTGGAGCCTAGACAACAAGCTGTGTATGCTGTAGAGGGAGGAGCCAGAAAAGTGACCCAAGCCCTTTGGAGGCGCCCAGAAGATGGTGAGTGAATTCCAGATAATTGGATATTGAGTGAGTTATTCATACTTTTGGAGTTTGGTTTTGCTTTGTTCAGAGCGTGGCTGTGCCCTGGTTCTTCCCTCTTAAAGTAAGAAAGTATTTAACTTAATTTTGATATTTACAGGAGCCCACAATTGAGAGATTTTGAATTTTTAAGAGATTCTGATTTTTAAAGAGACTAGATATTTTAAAGGGACTAAACTTATTAAATTTTTTTTATAATTTAAAAAATTTATTTATTTATTTATTTATTTATTTAAATTTTATAGTTAATTTTACATATCAGCCACGGATTCCCCTGTCCTCCCTCCTCCCTCCCCTCCCCCCACCCTCTCCCCAATCCACCCCCATTTCCATCTCCTCCAGGGCAAGAGATGGCTCATCTGTTAAAGGCTAGGCTCACAACCAAAAATATAAATTTTTTTTTTGGTTTTTCGAGACAGGGTTTCTCTGTGTAGCTTTGAGCCTTTCCTGGAACTCATTTGGTAGTCCAGGCTGGCCTCGAACTCACAGAGATCCGCCTGGCTCTGCCTCCCGAGTGCTGGGATTAAAGGCGTGCGCCACCACCGCCTGGCAAATTTTTTTTTAATATTCATTTTACATACCAACCACAGATCCCCTTTTCATCCCCACCTCCTGCTTCCCCCACCCACCTTCCCCCCTCAACCCACCCCTCATTTCCTTCTCCAACATGGTAAAGGAACTGAACTTTTAATGTGTTTGGATTTTTAAAGACTGTGGTACTTTTAAAGCTGTTTTTTTTTTCTTTTTAATTTTCTTTTTATTTATTCTTTGTGTCTTGCCCATCATGCATCTGGATCCTATTCATTTTCCTGTCCCTTTGTATCTGCCTGCCCTCTGCCCTTGCAACCTCCACCCCCAACAGAATAAAATTTAAGAGGTTGAGTGATGAGCATAAGATAACACTGCTAAGGTGTGTGAGGAGGTGTGACGGGGTATATCACTGTCTTTCTCAAAGCTCTGGTTCTTCCCAGCTTCAAAACCTACCAACTGGAGCCTCTCTCTCCTTCATCAGCCCCACAGACAGGACCTGGACTCTGTCTTTTGGGATTTTTATCTCCTTGACAGTGCTGCACATCCAAGGCTTCCTCATGGGCTCTTGTGCTCAGCTGGTCTGTTTCTTCCTTAGCCTGTTGGCTTGCCCACCTCCTATGGGAGCCCCCAGAGGTTAGCGGCTTTGAAGCTGTGCTTAGTGCTAATGCCTGCCTGGGGGAGCTGTGGCTCTTGTGTCCAGTTGGCCAGCTTCTCCTGTGGCCCTTGTGAGGAGGTGTTAATGATAGGGTCTCTAGTATTGTTCCTGTAACTGTATAAGCAGTGGCTAGTACTGGGGTGTTTGGCAACCCTCTTGTGCGGCATTAACATTTCCTGAGGAGATGTGAACAAACATATATATGTATATATGTTTATATGTATATATGTATATATATATATGTATATGTATCTCAGATAGGGAACCCATAACAAACCAAAGCTGGACTTGCCAAACCTATGTGTCTATCCAGCTTACTTACAAAGCAAAGGAAAAGAGTTACTCACAGCATATGGACCGCTCCTAAACAACTGCATCACCAAAAAGTCCCACCCCATCGTGGATGATGACCTCAGAGAGGCTACAGTGTGGAGTCTCACTTGCAGTTAACTTTGTATGTCCTGTATATATCCTAATATGTTCCAAGATCCCTTGCAGCTTAGGGGTAGAGGACATGAATGAGCGATGGCTGGACGCCCAGCTGAGGGTCATGTGACCCTCTCCCTGTCTTCTACTGTGGACTATATGCAACTTCATCACCACTACCAGAGACCTAGCCATCATGTACTATTCTGGTTCCTTCCATGACTGCCAGGCCCAGGGCATCTTTACCTCAAGAAAACAATAGGATGATCACATGATACCTGGAGGGAGAAGCCATGTCATAACAGACTGACAAGTGTCCTTAAGGCAAACCTGGCACTTGGTTTTGGCCACCAGCTTTTCAACCCCCTGAGGTCAAACCCAGGACGTGACAGCAATGCCTTGGCTGCCCTGTTAATTCCATTGACATGGTACATTGCTCTCGCTCTCAACTCCCTCCTGTCCATCTACTCCCAGGCTCCAGTCCATTCCCCCCATAACTCCAGAGGAAGCAAGGATTCTCCCAGGCCTCCAGCTGCCGTCTGCACCTCTGTGTCCAGTTTCAGGGCCTCTGTTCCTGGGCGCTTCTGTTAGCTTCTCCAGGCTCTTGCTGAGCCCTCTGGCTGCAGCCCTACTGTGTGTGGAGCATTGTCCTGCTGTTGCCATTGTTTGAAAAGCCCCCCTTTTACTCTCTGTCCACCCACCCCATGTTCATTTTTCAGCTCTTGGGTCAGATCAACCTGCTGCATTCACATTACCCAGTCTAGTCTTTGATGACAGTTATTATAGTCATGAAGGGCCCACAGGACTTCTGGCTTATGTCATCTGTGAGCTAAACAGAACAGTGAATGACCTGATTTTGCCACCACTGTAATCTCTGGTGCTTGGTTTTACCAGGCCGGGCACACAGTAGGTGTTCAATAAACATCTGTTGAATGCGGAGACAGCATCATAGCAAGTCTGTTCTGACAGTTGACGCCACTCACAACTCCACCCAGTGGTCAATACAAGGGGAGAAGTGTGTTCTGAAGGCTCCTAAAATATGGAGTGTGCTGAGGAAGGCTCACCATTTGGCCTCAAACCTTACTGTCATTACTCCTTGAGTTGATGATTCATGGGGGATGAATCATCTCAGCACAGCATGAGCACCCCTATCACGTGGCCGGGAAGAGGAGAGAGTGACAGTTCCCTTTAATTAGAGATGGCGAGCCCCAAACCAGTTTCCTGTTAATGTGTTCATTGAATAGATAATCGCAGGAGCCTGCTGGTGCCAGGTTCAATGAGGAGCCCTGCCTGGGCTGGAGGGAGGCTGAAGAGAAACGCTGGAGAATATGAAGGACACCTGCTGTCTGCCTTCCTGCTGAGGCAACTCAGCGGGGGTACATGCAGTCACAGGCACATCCCAAACACCTGAGCTTTCAGGAGAGTGACTGGGGGGGGGCACCCACTCTTCTCTACTCTAACAGGTCACTCAGGACTCAGAGCTGCCTGCCGCACCTCTTTCCTCTCTGTAATAACTCCCATTTTTCATAATTGGCATTGTAGTGTTATTGCAAAGTAATCATGTTTGTTATGGTTCTTGCAAATGGCATTGAGCTTTGAAAAAAAAACCAACGTTGAACTAAGTTTCTAGAGAGGAGGCCTTTGGCTCTTGGGTCAGAGTACACAATATTTCATGGCCTAAACGGGATGGTTAGGAGCTCTAGGGAGGCTGATTGTCTAGAAACCCAGATATGTTCATTTCCAGGTTCCCTCCCCCACCTTTAGAATTCTTACATTGGGGAAAGCAAAATCACCTTAACAGTAATGAAAGTCTGGCATTTTATTCTTCATTGTATCTTCATTTCCTCTCAGAACAGGATCTGGCACATTGTGTGGGTGCCGCATACAATGCCTGTTGTACTAGGAGGGTGAAGGATGTAACCGGTCGTGGAAGAAAGGATGCAGAATTGAAGTGACAGAGCATCAGGGTAGGGCTCTCCTCTAACACTTCCGTTACCTTGGCTGGAAAGTGAAGGCCACATCAAAGAAGCTCCAGGACTCCTTTTAGTTGTGACGTTTTATTTATTTTTCTGATTCTGAGTAAAATATGAAATAAATAGGAAAATAGAGAAACAGACAGATGGACAGGTAGTGCATGTAGTGGTGTGGGCCTGTAGTGGTCCTCTAGAAACTGAGGCAGGATGATTGAAAATCTAAGGCCAACCTGAGCTATGAGATAGTGTCTTAAACAGACAACAGTCCCTTCTGAACAAGCTCCTAAATAAATAAATAAATAAATAAATAAATAAATAAATAAATAGCACTTAATATCCAATGATCAAACTTTGAAAGTGAATATCTATCTATCTACCTACCTTCCTATCTACCTATCTACCTATCTGTCTGTCTGTCTATCTATCTATCTATCTATCTATCTATCTATCTATCTATCTATCTATCCATCCATCCATCCATCTATTCCAGTGCTCATATCTAAGTCTATGTATCCATAAATTTATATCACATCCCTATATTCCAATGTAAATCTCTGTCTCTGTATCTCTATCTCTTTCTGTTGCTATCTTATCTCTGTCTCTGTCGCTTTTGGAAGTGATAGGGATCCTGAAGTGTACTCTTGGCTATCTGGACCAAATCAATTCTCTTTCCTCCTATCCAATAGACAATTTTCAGTGTAAATTGGGTCAATGGCATCTTGATTAGGGACAGGGGATTCCTCCAGTACTTTGCTTGCTGATAATCGTGAGCCACCAACTTGTTCTCATTTGAAACCAAAATAGGAGGTCAATAATAAATCACAGCCTGGAAATTGTCATGCATTTCCATTTAGAGCCTATCTGGTGTATTCAAAAGGAGGCTGTTTTGTTGCTCTCAAAGCTAATTGATTTTTGGAACTAGGCAGTAGGTGAGCATCCTTGAAGGCGCAGGTAGAAGCGTGGCTGTCACAGGGAAAGCCAGAATGAGGCTACTCGCCTGGTTTTCTCTTTCATTGTTTTCAAGTGGGTGACATGGTAGATTTCACCTGATTATTTGTTTTCTCCCTGACCTCTCCCAAACAAAGCGTTCTGCTTAAGATCGATTCTCATTTTATCCCATACTCAACTCATTTCACAGCATCACAGGGACACTGAGGAGACTGCCCAGCCTGTGCTCCTCTCAGACCCCTACACACGAGGTCACCAACTTCGTGATCCAAGCAGGACAGAGCTGTTCTACAGATGACAGCGATGACAGCCCATGGTAAGGAAGTTCCAGTCATAAAATTTGAATGACTGTGATAACTGAATATATGCAGTCCTGTTACAAGAACATACATATGCCCTTTATTTTCTGGGGGGAAGGAATCATCTTACCCACTCTAGCATACCCCTCTAGAGTCTGCTCACCATTATTACCCTGTCTTCAACTTTGAGTTTATGTAAGTTCTACATAGTCTCGTCTCTGCTAATACAGGTATGGGATGAGGTTTGATAACAGAACGAGAGATAAAGAGACCCCATCATGTACAGAATGAGGATGGGGTTGGGGTGGGGAGACAGATCCAGTGATTGCCATGCAAGCTTGAGGACCTGAGTTTGAACTTCAGGACTGATGTAAACAAAAGCCAGGCTTTGTGTCTTGTGTTACTCGAAGCCCTGTGTATGTGAAGGCAGCTGGATCCCTGGGGCTCACTGGCTGGCGAGCTTAGACTAGTTGGTGAGTTCCAGGCTAAGTTAGAGAATTTGTCTCAAAAATAGAAAACACTCTACAGATCCCCAACCAACCAAATACACAAACAAACAAATCAAGAGGAAAAGACCTGAGGGATGACACTGGAGGTTTGATCTCTGGTCTCTCTGTGTGTGTATCCATAGGAACTCTGCATATACATGCATTTCCACACATGTACATATGCATACACACAGATGCACACGTACACACACAGACACAGACACACACAGATGCACACGTACACACATACACACAGACATACACACACACAGAGATGCACACACACTCACACACATATATACATACATATACATAGACAAAGACACACACACACACACATACACACACACACACACACACACACACACACAGGGTAGGATGTTGCGGTAGCAGGTATAAGCTTTGGGGACCAGGGATTTGAGATTGGATCTCACTTGTGCAGTTTACTAGATGTAGAACTTTGATCAAAAGGCTTGGAATCCCTTTCAAAGCCTTAGTTTCTTCATAGGAACGAGGGGGTGGGTTGAGGGTGAGCTG
Organism: Peromyscus melanophrys; assembly: GCA_902168415.1. NCBI lineage: Eukaryota > Metazoa > Chordata > Mammalia > Rodentia > Cricetidae > Peromyscus > Peromyscus melanophrys. The sequence goes on along the minus strand of CABHPR010122252.1, from coordinate 5,535 downwards.
ACTGTAAGTCTACGTTGATGCAGGGATACACTAGTGAATCAGAATGCCTGGGATTGGTACCAGTCCTTCCGTTTGTGAAGAGATGGCGGATTGATCAGATGATGATGTGCTGAGTCCTGCATAGTGTTATTATGAAAGATAGTTATTATTATTACTATTATTACTTTATGTCTGTGAAGCCTGTACTTCACATATGTGCCAAGAATATGAAGAAGATAGTGATGTTTCATTCATTTAACTTTCTTTCTTTCTCTTCTGTTTTTCTTTCTTTCTTTCTTTCTTTCTTTCTTTCTTTCTTTCTTTCTTTCTTTCTTTCTTTCTTTCTTTCTGTCTTTTCTTTCTCTTTCCTTCCTTCCTTCCTTCCTTCCTTCCTTCCTTCCTTCCTTCCTTCCTTTCTTTCTTTCTTTCTTTCTTTCTTTCTTTCTTTCTTTCTTTCTT